>JARHVA010006817.1:565000-710000 GCA_037957365.1 Torreya grandis
AATAGTATCCTACTCCTAGGATTTTGTGTATGGTTATTTGAGATGAGTAATGACCTCCTCTTGGTTCATCATGACAAAATTTGATGATATCATAAGCTTAAAAATTTGTCACACACCTATGAAACACATGGTCAGGTCCAAGTTTGAATAGTATTATGTTAATCCATTTAAAAGAGGGACATTCTTTGATTAAATGTTTCTGTTATTTTTGTGAAAATTATAGAGTAAACTTCCCTGTGGTGAGGTAATTGGCTATATCAACAAACCATGGAGATTTTGATGAAATAGAAAATAGTTGTTAATCTAGAAAGTCATCTTCCACTGGTTCTTCTTTACCTATATTGTTGATTCTTGACAAGAAATCAGCAACCACATTAAACTTCCTTGGTTTATCTATAATAGTAACATCAAATTCTTTTAAGAGAAACAACCATATAATAATCTTACCTCCTACAATTAGTTTATTGGTAACATATCTAATAGTTGGATGGTCTATATAGAAAAATACTTTGTAGCCTATTATGTAGTGTTTGAATTTATTAATTACATAGACTACAACTAATAATTCCCTCTTAGTTATGGTGTAGTTTCTTTCATCAGGTGTCATATTTTTATTAATATAATATATAGCGTACATGTTATCCTCTTCATCCTTTTGTCTAAGAACTACTCCTATTATTGTATTTAAAGTATCTATGTATATATGGAATGGCTGAGTCCAATTTGGTCCTCTCAATACTAGAGTAGTAACAAGTTTATCTTTGATGGTCTCAAAGGCCTGCTAACAACTATCACTCCAATCAAATATATTATCTTTTATAAGCAAGGTAAACATAGGGGTAGTTATTTGGCTAAAATTATCTATGAAGCATCTGTAATAACCAACATTTCCCAAAAAACTCTTAATTTTAGTTTGTGTTTGTCGGATGGGTAAGCTAGAGCTTATTTCAACCTTCTTTAGATCTACTTGATTGCCTTTTGTATGAATATGGTGTCCCAACACTATTCCTTCATCCATCATCAACAAACATTTCTCATGGCTCAAAGATAATTGATGTTATTCACATCTGATAAATACTCTTTCCAATTTGGTAAGAGCCTCTTCATAAGTTCCATCATGAATAGTGAAATCATCCATATATACTTCACCACAATCATTTGTAAGGTTAGAGAATATTTCCAAAACTACTCTTCGGAAGGTTGTTGGAGCATTAAAGAGTCCAAATGGGAGTACTTGGTAAGTAAAAGCTCCCCAAGGGTAGGTAAATGTGGTTTTATCTTGATTTTTAGCTTCCACCATTATCTAGTTATACCCACTAAACCCATCCAAGAAAGAAAAATATATTTTTCCTACTAAGTTATCAAGAACTTGATCAATGAAAGGTAGAGGAAAATAATCTCTTAGTGTTGCTTTGTTCAGTTCTCTATAATATACAAATACCCTTAATTTTCCATTTTTCTTGGGCATAATTACTAGGGGTGAAACCCATTGGCTATCTGAGATGAGGTAAATAAACCCAACTTCTAGCAATTTTTGGATATCTATTTTGACTATCTCCTTTAATGCTGAGTTTATTCTTCTTTGTGGTTGTTTGACCAGTTTGATAGATTCCATGTAAATGTGATGACATCATATGCTAGGGTGAATTCCCTTCATGTTGGTATAATCCCAAGAAAAATCCTTGGTATGTCTTTCTAGTACTTCAAAGAGTTGATCTTCCTCTTCATTTGTTAACCAACTATTGATGTTAAAAATCTTTCTAGGTAATACCATGATTGGTTTTATGGTTGGATAGTTGGATTATATTTTCTTGAATTCACTAATCAATGAGTTTAGATGATATAGATGAGGAAGTATCTTATGAAACATGGTTACATTATGAACAAACTCTTCTCTACGAGGAATAAGTCTTGCTAAAGAATAATGGAATGCTTCTAAGAAATGAGTTTGCTATTGTTATGACAATTTCCACACACTTTCCTAAATCAATCCATGATCATATGGTGAGGAAAAAATAGAAGAAGTGGAAGTGGATGTTTCATAATATTCTTTCTAACCCAAGAATCATAAACTGAGGCAGTATGTAGTTTCTAGACTGATAGAGTCCATAGATTTTAGACTGGCAGAGTCCACATATTCCAAACTGGTAGAGACCATAGCTTCTGGGTATATGTATCCATTCAATTATTCCAAGTATTTTTTATTTGTGATCATAGCTAAGGAGGAAATTTTATTTGATGTGTTTTTAGATTCATCTACCCAAAGTTATTGTATGTGATTTATTGATGGTTTTGTAGGAGGATACAAAGAGATGCATTTGGATTTTAACCCATTAGAAATGGTCATGTCTCCTAACCTGTAATCAATTAGTGCTACTAAAGTAGCCAACCATGGTCTAACTAGGATTATGGGATATCCTAGATTCTTTGTTTTAGGTTACAAGACCATGAAATCTATTGGATATTCCCAAGACTCTATTAGTACTTCAACATTTTTTATAGTCTTTTCTAGTTTAGTTACAGATTGGTCTACCATTTGAAGAATGGTAGTTGGGGCTTGAATTATTATACAAGATAATGTATGGAGAGTATCAGTTGTCATAACAATAATTGTTTCTCCCAAATCTACCAAGACATTAGGAATTTTTTTACCTTCAATTATGACTGTGATCACTGGGCTTCCTAGATCTACATATTTAGGAACTAATAGTTTTCCAGCTAATAAATCAACAACTTTTACATCAACATGAATGGTTCCTAGATATTTTACTTTCCTCCTAAATGTCTTGATACAAAGGTTTTTGATGATCTTGTTTAATTCAAGTATATCCCTAATAGCTTGTAGTAGGGGTACCTCAATATTGATTTTTTGTAACTCATGGACCAAGTTTGATTTTCGTTTAATATCAATTTATTTTAATCTTTTAGGAAAAGGAACTATTGGTGTAGTAGTGTTTTATTTATTTGCTTTAGGGCTTATTTTGATTTTAGCTTCTCTAGTGTTTAATTGAGATGATTTTATTTTTTGTTTTTCATCAGGTATCTCAGAAATGAGAACTGGAGGTTTTTGTATAGTTTTCCTTGATCTTAAATGTATGTTCAAACAATCAATATCTACAACATTCATTATCTCTTCTTGTTCATTAACATAAACATGTGCTGGTTGTTTATTTTTCAAATTTTCTACTAGTTGTGCAAGCATTGAGGGTTGATTGATTTCTCCTTATTATTGAATAACTAGGGGTGGAATTATAATTTTCTATTGAAGTGGTCTTCTTGGCTGGGTGAATTGTTGTTGTGGGTTTTACTATAGATTCCATTGTTGATATTACTATGGTATCCATTGTTGTTATGGTACCCATTGTTATTTTGGTTGTGGTTATGGCTATGGCACCATACATGGGGTGTTGGCATCCAATCTTGTCCTGACCATGGATTTTGGATTCATGGAATTTGGGGTTGATTCTAATAAGGTGAAGGAATTGAAACATTCCATGGTGCCATCTATGGATTAACTAGGTTTCTTGCATTAAATTATCCTTGAGCCTGGTTTTGTGGGGCAAAGTTTTGTCTTTGGATATAATCTACTTCTTTAATGGACTAGACTTGTGTTTTCATTTGATTTTTTAAAATAGATAGAAGGATGAAATGTTTGGTATCATGATCTATTGCATCATAGATCCTAGATGATGAAATATTGGTTTTATCTAGGGGCAGTCTCTAAGGGCATGTTTCCGTCTACACTTAAGACAGTAGATTACTAAGGTTTCTATTGCATTTGCCTTAGCTTGAAGGCCATCTAGAGTATTGTTTAGTGTAATCAAGATATCCATCTTTAGATTAGAAAATTCTTCCATTAGCTTACCCACTTTATTATATTTTCTAAACCTTCCTCTCCTAATTCTTGGTTTTGTTAAATAATAGTTGGTACAAAGCTTAGAAATCTGATTGAAATCCAACTTATTTATATCTCCACCTCCCATCAAATTTAAGGCATCTATATTATCTGCATCCAACCCTTTTAAGAAAACTAATTTCTAAAATCCTTCAGTGAGTGGATAATTGCTTCTTTTATGAGTGAACATGAATCTATCCAAATAATCCTCTAAAGATTCATCCTTGTTCTATTTAATTTTGAAGAAATCCTCTTTTCTTTCTTCCACTCAACAGTAATCTTGATACTTGTTTAAGAATTTTGTCTCTATGTCATCCCATGTTCTAATAGAATCATTAGGTAAACCCATGAACCATCTCATAACTACATCTTTAAGTTTAGAGGGAAATAGTTTTAATTTCTGGCTATATGTTGTGTAATCATAGGTTTGACATAGCACCTTAAACTCAAATAGCAATTGATTAGGATCTTCTATAGATCCTCCCCAAAATTTTGGTAGATTAGCTGGTGAAATATTTTTTATGGGGCTTTGATCATTAGGATCTGCAACAATAGGAACGGAAAAAGTCCTTCCTAGTTGTGTAAATTATTGATTTTGTTGGAGAGCCATATTTTCTTCTTCTGATGATATTTCAAAGCTATGATGATCTTCCCATTGAATATTTGTGGTATCAATTATGGGTTGTTCAAAGTTCTCAAAATTTTCTTTAGCTATGAATTTTTGAAATGCTTCTTCTAAGTCCTTGGAAATTTATAAATAATGTCTTCCTATAAGAGATTGATCCTGAGTAATTTGTCCTATGGGGCATGCTTGTGTTAATGGCCTAGTTTCTATCCAAGTTTCTAAAGATTCTTGTAAATAGGTTTCACTCGTAACTTCTGGTTCACTACTCAGAGATGTTAAAGGAGTTTTAACTTGTGTTTTTTGTGGGAATTTTGGGATGAATCATCCTTTAAAGTCTCTAGGATGATACATTAATTTATTGATTTTTTTTAGATCTTTTATTGTTTTTACAATTTGTTTCTATTTTTCACTCTAGACTAATAATTATTACCTTAATAATAGCTTGTTTCCTTAGAAACAGTGCCAAAAATGAGGAGTGTCATTCAAATCCTCATCTAATAAATATTCAATTAATGTCTTATCAACTAGGACTGGTGTCCAAAGTTGTCTATAGTAAGGTGTAGGATGGTAGATCTAGAAGTCTACTTGTGGGGGTGTTTGATGGTCCTATTCTAACTTTGACTATTGAAATAAATGTGTCTTAAACTACTTGATTAACTCTTTTGTTGAAAAGGAAAAGATGTAACTATTTAATCAAATGAATCCCCTCTTTTTTCTTGAAAGTAAAATCACACTCCTATTTATGCTTATGTGGAAATGGAGATGTTTAACATAAAAAGGAAATTTACTTCACATGTTTTATGTAAAAGAAAACACACTTTGCTTAGAAAAGAAATGACTTTTGAATAAGGAAATAATTTTTGAACTATGAATTTGTTTTGATGTTTTATGATTGAATGAAAACATTAGGAAGATTATGATTAGTTATACCAAAGAGTTAATATAGCATAACATAAATACTATACACAATTCCTGGTTCTAAGGAGAGTGGGCCCTTACTCCTCTCACACTCAGGAACAAATATTAATCAATGCTAGAAACTAAAGTGATAATTCATAAAATTAAAATGATTACAATCTATCTAATACCTATAATATGCTTGTATGTAGCTTTCATCTATCATTTTATTAATAATAAAAGTCTTACATTTTATACTAATACAATCAACTCAAAATAGGATGTAAAGAGATAGGATTCCTTGGTCTATCCACTCATCTACAAATATGAGATTATATTTATAAGAGATCCAATTATTCTAATGAAATAGATATACTATCCTATAATAGTCCTAAGATCCAAATATATTCAACTTTATCAAAAGCAAATCCTAAAAAATAAAAGGTGAGTATTTTCCTGATTTAACTCTAGCTAGAATGATTCTCTCTCATCTTATCTAGCTTCCATCTTCCCCACTTATAGCTTTATCTTTACAAAATCCATGGAATTGAACTTGCAGAGTCAGTAGGAATGAGCTTATAGAGTCCATAGAAACAAGCCTACATAGTTTATAGAGACAAGCCTATGGAGTCTATAGAAATAAGCTTATGGAGTCCATAAAAACAAGCTTACATTATCTTTTGAACTAATGCCATTCATGATTATTTCTTATTTTCTTATGTTTGTCTTCCCATGTACTCATATGAACACACGTGTCTTAAACACATGAAAAATGGACCTATAGAGTCCATAGATTCATTCTATATGAGTTCATAGTTCATTTGGATGGAGATCAAAATTGAAATTTCACTATAAATCACCTGTGTCTTCTTCCTAAGCATTATTCACAACAAAAATCACTAGAACATGCTATGTATTAGACCTTAATTAAAAAATAAAGGTTTATTATTTGGTTTAATATAAACAAGAAAATTATCTACTTCCCATATAATAGCTATCTAACAATCTATGATTTGCATAAGATAATATCCTTAGAGAGATAAATTGAGGGAAATAACATTCTAAAGATGAGCCATATTTTGAGCTCATCAGTAGTGTTGTTAGTATTTTATTATGAGGTGGATGAAAGAGGAATAATAACATTATTAGGCTGATATGTCATATTGAAAGAGGTAAAATGACTAGGGTTAGTTTTGATGGTAAAAACTTGACCTTCATGCTCAAATTTGACACATCAATGTAAGGTAGAAGGGACACAACTCATAGCACAGATCCAAGGGCATCCAAGTAACACATTGTATTATAACTTGCCCTATATAACATAAAATAGTTTGAGAATAGTATGAGGTCCCAAGTAGAGGTAGTGAACCACTTTCCCCAAATTAGTGGCCATGGTATCATTGAAGGAGTGAAGGACTGCTATACTTTTTAACATGATGTTCTTGGTTAGTTGAAGTTGGTCATAAGCATGGAAGGAGATTATATTGATGCTATCTCCTCCATCAATAATCACCCTTTTTATATGGGTTTGATTGATGTATGTAGTAATAAAGAGGGTAGGATCAAAATCCTTAATATGAACATGAGGTATTTTAGGATCTTGAAAGGCGATAAGGGCAAAAAGTTAGAGGGCTCCAAAAAAGGGTGCAAGAGGTTGAGTATCATCTAGTTGAACCTTTATAGATTGTAGAGCCTATATAAATTCCTAACAATGGTGGGGAGAGGTGTTTATCAATTCATAAAGGCTCATTTTCACTAATGTTTGGTGAAGTTGTTTCAGCACAATATGATTGATGGAGTTAGATGGGTTGGATAAAGAGGGTCCTAAAATGGCTACTTTGGGATTTAGTGGTGGGATAGGTGAAGGTATAGGTGTTTGAGTTTAGTTAAAAGGATAAGGGGTTGAAGGGTATGTTCAAGGAATGGAGAATTTATATTTTCCCTTGTCCTTTTATTGGGCCCATAATTAGGTAACCATATGAATAGTGTGGATAGGGGGATTTGCTAGGTTTGATGGTTTCTTCAGTTCCTTGTCCACACTCTTGGGTGAGAGTGGGGGAGTCAGTAAATGTTGGATAGATTGAGTTGATGGTTAGATGGTTGGATTGGTAATATGGGTAAGATAGGTTCATCTAATAATAGATTATCCTAATCACGTAGGCTATGAGTAAATACTTGGAGAGCTTTGTAGTTATCTATGTCATGTATTGATGCCCTATAGTATGCATAGATAAAGTTATTGTTGAACCAAGAGGGTTTGGTATTGGAAGGATAAAATGGTTTGATAGGTGGTAAGATAATGGAATAAGTTTGCAACAACCTTTGTAGGATGGTTGAATAGGATTCATTAAAATGTGTTGGAGGTGATGGGTTTATAGTTTTCAAGATGGGAACCTTCTTAAAAGCATTTTTCACCTTATAAGTTGTAGGTGGTGGAATGGTTTTAGTGGGTGGTTGGGGTTGTTTAGTTATGGTTGGTTTTTGGGTAAATGATTTGATGATTGAAGATTTAGATGATGAAGGGTGGGATATAGATGGGAAAGTATAAGTATATAGGTTAGTTAATAATGATGAAGGACTGGATGATTTGGTAGGGGTAGGTGTAGATAGATACAAGGTGGATAGTCTAATATAAGAATAATAGATAACTGAAATGATATAAGGATGGGGTCTTAAAATAAAGGGTAATTTGGAAGGAGGTGGTATGGGTATAGTTCAAGGTTGAGGTTTTGGAAACTCTACATTCTTAATTATTTTGGTTGGGGGTTTCTCTAGTGGAATAGATGGAGTTATGTCCAACTTCAAAGAGCGGTGAGTTTGACTAGGTGTGAGAAGAATTCCTAGATTCTTGATAGGTTTGGTAAGGGAGGCATAAGGTGATTTGTAAATGTTAGATATAGGTGGCTAAGATGGTTTACTTATGGCTTTGGAAGAAGATATATTTGATGGACTAGTAATAATGGGTTAAAATTTGTATTCAAGTGAGGTTGAGGATTCAGATTTGTTTTGATAAGGGAGACTAAGATGATGCCAAAAGATGGATCTATCAAATTTGTGTTTATAAGTGAACTCTAGACTTTAGAATAGTCTATAAAAGGGTTTGTACATAGGTTTGGTTCCTTAGTCATTGGTTTCAAAAAGTAAGCCCTTAGATGGAGAAGAAGGAATTGTTCCTCCATCCTTGTTCTTAATGGGAGGTTCCAAAATTGATGGTTAGGTGGATTAGGTAACCTTATCTTGTGGGATGGTTCCCAAATAGGGAATAGATGGTTTTATGATAGGGGAGGTAGGTGTAGTGTCCTAAAGTGAAGGAATGGACATGTTTGCTTCCTTTGTTTGGGTGTCTAAAGGAATGGAGAATAGTTCTACCACTTCAATGGGTAGAGTGGATGAATAAGAAATGTATAAAGTAAGTTTTGTCTCCTTTGGTGTTTCCATCAAAAGATAGGTGGATAAAGATAAGTTTTCTTTAAGTAAAGAGAGAGGGGTAGTTGATTCCTTTGGTTAGGTATCCAAAAGAATGGAAGGTGAGTCCACTATTTCTATAAGTGAATTGGAGGAAGTAGTGGTTGAAGTAATGGTATCCTCAACAATGGGCTCACTAATAATAATGTTGATTGTGTGTGCCTCATGAGAGTGAGATGATTCTAGTTTATTGTCATGGTGATGGGTAGAAGAGGCATGATTGGGAAAAGGTTTGAAAAATATGTCAAGGGACTAATTAGAAGGTGCATTGGGATTATCAAATATAAGTTCTCCACTATTAATTTAGCTTTGAACCAAACTTTTGAAGGTATTGCATCTACTAATTTCATGTCCAATAACTTGGTGAAAGGCACAATGGTAATTCTCATTGTAAAAAATAGGCATGGGGCAAGAAGTATCAAATTGTTGGGGTGGTTTGATAGGTGGAAGTTGTATGAGGTTCGCTTTGACCAATTTGTCAAAAAATTAAGAAATTCTCCTTTATGGGAGAATATTATTTTAGAGGAGCTTGGTTTTGGTTTTGGTTTTGTTGGTAGGAAGGGTTGAGAGAATTGGTTTGATGGGGTTGGTTGACAGTTGGTGGTGAATCACTTCTTAGGACTAATAAGTTTTTGGATGCTTTTGTCTTGGTATTGAGCTGGTTGGATTGGTTAGTGGTTTTGGTGGAGGGAGGGTCATTGGATTTAAAGGTAGAATTCTTGTTCCAAAATCTCAATTTCCCTTTGTGAATGGCTAAGTTTTCAAGTTTATGTGCCATGGTGAATGCCTCATCAATAGTTCTAAAAGTTGGAACTTAAAGAATGGGGGAAATATGTTTGGCACAAATCCAAGAGAAGAGTTCAATCAAATCAGGTTGGGGTAGTGGAAAATTAAATTGGTTGATAAGACCTCTCCATATATCTATAAAGTCAATAATTAATTCATCATGAAATTGACTAATGGAATAGATGTTAGTAATGGAAATATTTATAGATATATTTATTAAGAAGTGCTATAAAAATATTTGGTCTAGTTGGGGGAATGAAAAGATGGAGTTTTTGGTAAGAGCACTATACCAATCAAGGGTTAGTTCTAATAAAGACATGGGAAAGGTATGAAGGAGGAGAGCATAATCATATGAAATCAAATAACAAGAATTATGAAATGTTCTTAGATGTTTTTGGGTCTCCACCTTACCTTAGAACTTGGAAAACTTAGGTAATTCCCATTGAGGAGGATAGGCATGGATAGGAATGGATAGATGGATAGGTTCATCTTAGATTTTATCATATGATAAAAGTTTATGAGACTTGGAGATAGATGATTCTAGGTTGGTCATTTTGTCCATTAATATCTAGACCTAATCCATTTAACGTTGGGAAGCTACATAATTAGGTGATAAATTCTATTGAGGCTAGGTGGTACAAATGTATGGATAAGTGATATAGGGTGATAAATAAGCCACATATTAGTATGTGGTTATATAAGGTTATGATAATGCCCCATAAGGATTGATTAGCACAAATGGTTTGGTGGAAGGTGCTATGTATCCTTGTGGGTTAGAAACATATGGGTAAGATGTTAGGGGTACTTGTTGGGGTGCTGATATGGGTTATTTTAGAGGTATGTTTGGGTTGGTAGATGGTGGTATGGATCTAGATTGGGTTAGAGGTATGAAAGTGCTAGTTGGTTATTGATTGGTGGTAACTCGATTGTTAATAGGTGGAAGTGATTAAGGTATGGAAACTACCAAATTATGAAGTAGGGTTAAACTTGGTGGGTTGGTTAAACCAAGGGGAATGGTATAAATAGGGATAGAAAATACTCCCAAAATAAAAGGATAATAGGTAATGAGAGATAAAGTTGATCCAATTTTGGAGGTATTGGTTAGGGTAGTAGTTTTTTGGTTTTTGGTTGGGATATTGGATGGAGTTTGGGGAGTGGTGGTAAATGGGATATTGGTAGAAGAAAAGGCTTGGGTAATCATGGGTTAGGTTGAGGTGGTACCCACAAAAATATGGGGAGGCATACCATAAGGAGGATCTATAGAAGGAACCAAAATAAGAGAGGTATGATTAGATAAGGAATTAAGGTAATGCTGAAGAGCCAAATGGTTGTTATTGAGGAAGGTGGAAAAATCTACATTACACTCAACAATAATCTGAAACCTAGTAGGTGAGAGAGAAAAATAAGGGGAACACTCAACATCAGAAGTATACTCCATAGAAGAAGAAGAAGAAGGTGGTTTTTGGTTGGTTTGATTCCTCAACAATTATCTAGTAAAGACCATGATAAGAAATAGGAGATAAAATGAATAAAATCACACCTCAAACAAAGACCAAGCAAAAATAAAGAAATCTAGGAAATCAAACATACACTAAAGGTAATTTAGCAACCTAGGGTTATTTTTAAATCACTTTTGGCTTATGCCTTAGATAGTGTAAAGAGGAAATTTGGTTTGTAGATGAGGTAATAAAGAGGAAATATAAGGTTAGCTTCAAGTTATGTTTAAGCACTGAAGAGAGAAATCTATGTCTAACTTCAGTATGTGGCTTGGTATTGGGGAATACCACCTCACTTACACACCATAATGATAGGGGTGTCAGGGGATAGCCAAAATATACTAAATTTTAGAGTTTATACTCATCCAAAGAGATTAGTTGGTTCTCCCCTTGGTAATGATTTCTAAGTGGGATTATTGGGAAAGGGTAAGGTTTACTACTAGGTGATGAAATCCTAGTCAAGTCATGTCTCAAGTATGTTTTGATGTGTTGATTGATTATGAGGTTTGGATAAATGTGTGATAATAAGAGTGAAATCTATAATTAATTAATTTTATTTTAAGTTACTAGATGAATTAAATACAACAATCAATTAATGTATGCAAAAGGTCTATTTTAAGCTGAAAATAAATTTTAGATTTCATTCAATGAGCATACAATAAAAGAATAAAATGGGATGTTAGGTCCCATCAGGGATGCTAAAATGTTTCAAATTATTTTTTGCTCATTTATTAATTTGGAAACAAGTAATGAAATTATTAATAGGGTGTGTAAGGGAATACCCGATAAAGTACACACATGATCTAGATGATGGTGACAAATCTTCTTTGGCTTGGAAGCGATAACCTATTGAAAATAAAGACACTAGAAAAGGGATTGTTAGACGGATGGTTGAGTGGACTGCCTAGTGTGAGCCAGATCTAAGAAGTGTATGCTTATTATAAGGATATAAATCCACCATTTATAACAATTAAGTTGACATAAATGAAAATAAAGTAAACTTGTATTCAAGAATGTAAAAGTAATTTCATGAAATACTAGATGAGAGTAAATTACTTGTTAAGCAAAATGAATAAATAACAAAAGTGGGTCAATACTCATGCTAAGATAGTTTTGTGAGGTTGATAAAATTAAAAAAGTCTCTATGAATAGGATTGAGAACATAAGATAGTGTTTGGTTTGGCTCAAGGGGCATGAAAATAAATTGCTATTATTGTTTGCCATAGTGATCATCGATGATTGGGTGAAACGTTAGTGGTTAGACTAACCATTGATCATTGGGATAAATACCAGTGGTAGGGTGACCATTAGTAGTTGAGGTGACCATTAGTGATTAGGATAACTATCAGTGGTTGCCTATAAAATTTTTGAAATGTTCAAAAAAGTAATGGTAAATTAGATAACTAGTCAAGCAGAAGGATGTTATAGATATAAAGGATGGATAATAAGATAGTGATAGGTATGGATAGGTTAGGGAGGTTAAAAATGAAATAGATGAAATAAAATAAGCATGAGATACCTATAACTTGATGGTGGAAAGTTGAATAAATTTGTCCAGAGGGATAGTACTTTATCCTTCAAAAGTGATTTCAATAGAGGTTTGGGTCTCTGTTGATGCTACTTGTTTGCTCAATGGATGCTAGACACCTATATGCAAGATATATTGGATGAAAATTGCTAGATTTATATATCCTTTTCTTCTCTTTGTTATCTCCTTTTATAGGATGAAGTTACTAAATTCACAAGAGGAAGTTACTAATTATGATGGAAGATAAATTTTCCATTTGTGATGACTTAAACCTATTTTTCATGGTAAAATGGAAGTTGATAAATGTGTCATGATTATCTCATATATCTAGTAGTTATTTTAAATCAATCTTGGAGGACCTAGACACTAATGGTTAGGCTAACCATTAATGGTTAGGCTAACCATCATTGGTCAAGGTTCTAGTTGAAAACTAGTTAAAATAGAGGTAAATTAGAAGGTTAAGTAAATTAATAAGTGGGCTAAGTAAACTAGGTGGTCAACTAGCTTTAAGGTCAGGTAAGGGTTCCAAATATTTTGACATCTCATACTATGAATTTTTTGAGTGTCTAAAAAGTATTCATGATGCATTAAACATGGTATAATAGGTCCTTGAGTTCTGAATAAGGTCTTGACATAATGTTGAGATGTGATAAGCTTATAAGCAGTGATTACATAGTATAGTTTTACTATGAGAGATTGTCTTAAAAAGAGTGTTGTTTGTGTTTAAGTTCTTATTGTAATATTTTCATTGATTTAACAATTTCATAAGAATCAAGTCTTTTTGGACAAGGCGTTCATAAATCCTAATCTTATCTTGGTAGAAGCATGAATAGTGAAGCTTGGTGAAGTGTGTGAGTTGAGGCTTACGAGAAGATGCGTGGCATGAATTGAGAATGAAATGAGGTTTATTGTCATGATATTAAATTTTATAGTTCATCTATAGTGTCAAGAAGGTCTCAAAGAGGTATGGTATCTAGTAGGTTTATTTGATAGACTAGCTCTTAAACATGAATATAGCTTGTAGAGGCATGAATGTGATGATATGGATATGTATGAGTTTAAATTTGTGTCATGTAGTATGTGAGCATGGTACAAGGATATATGACATAAATTTGAGGCTTTTTAAGCAATGTAAGATGGTCGAATGTTTTTTCAAGGTTTAAGTGTGGCTTATAGGTATAAGCCTAGTGTGGAAAGAGACTTAGTGTGGCCTAATGAGGGGTCAAAGTAAGTTTAAAATGTACTAGAGCCCATGTAATATTTACCAAAGGTTTAAGAGTTTTATTCAAGATTTATCATGAATTTTCACATCTTGAATCAAAGAAAAAAGTATGAAAAGTGGGTCTTTAGGTCTCTTGAGTGCTAGAAGGAAGAGTTGCAGACTTAAGAAGGAAATTTTGATTCTTGTTGGCATGTGTGGCTATTTCATGAGAAGTTGAAACCTTAGGGAGAGATGGAAAATGGTCTAAAAATGTTTTCCAAACATTAAGAGTTTGTTTTATGGGAAATGTTTTATGAATAAAAGTTAAGAATGAAAAATGGTCTAAAACCCTAATTAATCCTTTATAGTGACTTGATAGTGAAGATTTTGTTTTTGAGTGCAAAAAATGGATTAGTAAGGCTAGTTTGATGATTGGATCATGTAAAAGACTCTTACATATACTTGTAGGTGGATTTGAGTGTTTAGGACATGTAGTCATATAAAATGAGAAATATTGTAACTTGAGTATGGCTAATGACACTCAATCCATAGGTCCATCCTGATGCCTCTAATAACCCTCATAGGCATGTTTTCATAGTTTCCAAGTCATCTATATCCTTTCAAGTTGAATTCTTAATTACCTAATTTTATCTTTCCATGATAAACCCATCCCTCCAAGCCTATATCTCCCTAGATAATAGTACCCAAATAGGACTACAACACTGAAACCTACGGTGTCTAGTTTTAAGCACTATTGTCCAAATGTGTTTTGGCTTCTAATAGTCATATTATCCTATATACTTATCATAATTCATGTTATCCTAACACAAATTCATTTAATCTATGATCATTAAATCCCATATAAAAATTCCATTCAAAGTCCATTTAGAAGGGTTGGCAGTCATTTACAAGAGAGAACCAATAATATAGTCAAGGCTACTAAGGTAAACTTATATGTTCTCTATATACAATCATTCAATAGTCTTTAAAGCTTATTAAAACCTATACACTAGTCCCTAGTCATTCCACATACACCTAGTTTCACATTTACTTACATTTTCATCACAATATTGCACTAAGCCCTTCAATGGGAGAACTAGATATAGCTTGATCCCTCCTTAGAGTATTGTTATGTAGGCAACGTTCCCACACATAAGTGTGAATTTCATCTAGATCATCCTTTACACACTAACCTCTTTTCCCTATTTTCTAAAGTTCCATTAAATTACATAGAATACATAAGTATATGAAGAATCAAATCTACAAAGAGTTTAGTTGATAGTGAGGATCTAAAATTTGGTACATAGGCTCACATAGATGCTATGAACAAAACCTAAAAAATCATATCTTTGTGAGCGATTTGGATAATAGTAGTAAGACCAAGACTATATTACTAGAAAATAGGGTGACTTTTTTTTGGTAGTTCTATCAAATCACAAGATGAAGTCCATATCTCAATTTGTGATAGTGTATCAATCACATTCCTATAGTATTAGACTCTATCTCAATCGTAACATCTTGGGATAAGCTAAGTCATATTTTCTCTCACTCATGACTATTTTTAGAAAAGGAAAAAATATAACTAATTTAAATAAATTTTTGGCTTAATTATTTCATATTATTTATTGATTTTTATCTACTTAGACCCATTTATTATTTAGGAATCAAACGTATAATTTCCCAAAAATAATAAATCATTTGGTGAACCTAACTTACTTCATGTTTCACATAAAAAACATAGAAACCCTAGGGTAAATTCCTTGCTAATTTTTTTCATTAATTTCTAAAGTTTTTCTTGAGTATTAAAATTAGAAATTCCTCTCAAATTTTAAAATGTTGTAATGAATTTTAAAATTAATTTAATTCAAACCCTGGTTGTATCAACTAGCTCCCAGTAATTTTCCAATCATTTTTTGAATTTTTAGTGGCATATTAAAATTAGAAAATCACTTCAAATTTCATAAATTCATAGTAATTATTTTTTAAAAATTATTTTTCTAAAATCCCTAATTGCATATACTAGTTCTTATTTTGCTTCTTGAGGTATCACCTTACATGTTTGTGCACTTCGTATCCTTTTCATGCAGTTTCTAGTTAACTATTTTTAGGATTTTACATTTCATATATTCAATATTTTCCTTTTCTATCACTTGGCCTATAACAAATTATTTAAAAAAATTCAAACACTACTCAAATTGTTTTCCTACATTAACAATGTCCAAATACATTAGTTTTGATGAAATTGATAAGAGAGAACTTCAATAAATCTTATCTAAACACCTTGACATGAAATATGACATGCTTAAAATATTATAAGAGGAACAAAAAAGAACAAACAATGGTCAATATTCTTAAACCATAGAGCAACCAGTTGAAAATGACACTATGGGGGCAATTATGTCTCAACAACCCCCTATAGTAGCCCAACCTACCTCTATGCCACTAGTTATAGCTAATACATCCCTATCTCCTGATGTGGTAGCCCTTGTGGAAGATGTAAGATCTCTTCAATCTAAGGTGCTACATCTTCAGCAAAGTGCCACTAGACCTACATAGGCTTTGGATTATTTTGTTCTTCTATATACACTATTGGCATGTCACATTGCTTCTACACCCTTGACACAATGTTTTGCTTAACCTAAGATTACTCTTTATGATGGCAAGGGTGATATAGAGACACATTTGAGAGATTTTCACATATCATGCTTAGATTATGTAGCAAATGGTTGGCTACTTACTAAGCGATTGCCATAGAGTCTAAAGGATTATGCTTTACAATAGTTCTATAATTTTTTGAATTAGTCAGTTAATGTATTCAATCATTTAGCTGACATGTTCCTAGCACATTTTATTATCAACATTAGTGATAAGGTCTCTTATGAATAAATTTCATAATAGAAATATAAATCAAATGAGCATCTCATAGACTATGTGCTTTGATATAAGACCATCTTGGCTAAGATGACTAGCACCATGGTAGATCAGGAGTTACAAGATCTCTTCAAACAAATCCTTCTACTAGCATTGCATGAATCTATTATGTTTAAAAGATTCTCTTCCTTCACTAAATTGTGTCATACACTAAAGGAAATAGAAGTAAAACTCATTTTAATGAGTAAACTCAAGTATGCAGTCCTCCTAAACACAACAAACAAGAGTAATAACAAAGTCCCATAGAAGGTCAAAGTTAATGATAACAAGAATCATAATCAACCAATAGTCAATATAGCTTTAGATCCCACTCAGCATGTGGTTCTATTAACACCTCCTCAGCATGCATCTATTGATCTACCAGTTTCTCTAGCCAGAGTTTTATAGAAGTTATTAGAATGTAACATCATAACTCTCCCTACTATTCATGAAGTTGAACCAACAAAGCATTTTCCATGAGGATATGATCAACATGCATTTGTGATTTTCATAGGGCACGAAGCCACACTATAAATAAATGCAATAGTTTGAGACATAAGATATAGATGCATTAGATAGATGACAACCTACATGATCTTGGCACTTCAATTGAGACTCCATAGGTAAAGAAAACACATGATAAATATTTTAAAGTATTCTTAGATCCATTTATAGAGCATTATAAAAAAGAAAAAAGGGACACATCTTGTGTTCACCACACATAGGAGGCACCTTCAGTTGAGTCACATCCTTTGAGTGATATGATAGGTGTGTATGAGTCTAGGGTTCCAACTAGACATTTGATATCCTTCTAAAATTATAAGATTATTGATAATAATTCATATTATAATGCACTCTTTATTAGAGTACATATTTATAATCAACCCATTCATAGTGTTCTCATTGATGATGGTTCTAGTGTCAACATGTGCACCATTACATTATTTCAGTATTTGGGCTATTCAAAGTCAGATATCACTCCAAAAAATATAGTTATCAGTAGATTTAGTGGGAATATACAAAGTTCATTGGGTGAGATTGTGATTCCCTTATAGACTAGGATAACACATGTGACCACACATTCACCATAGTTCCTAGTACATGAGTTTTTGATATGGTACTTGGTCACCCATGGATTCTTAAAATTTAAGTATTACCATCTACAATTCATAGATACATGATATTCATTCATGATAATCAATTTATTATAGTTGGTAGAGTTCCATACGAGTTACCACTCTCTACTTTAGATCCATCTCCTTTGCAGTCACCAATTATAGCTTCTCCACCAATCTCAGTTTCCCCACTATTTATAGTTCTTATTCTAGTACAAATTTAGACATAGTTGAGGCATCCATCACTAGTATAAATGGTTCATACACCTCCATAGCTTTAGGATTCTAGATATATTTTAGCTATAGTATTCACACCCAGGGTAGTATCATTGATATCTAATGTATTTACACATAAATCACATGTTTAGAGAGCTTCTCCTACCACCAGATGGGTCCCTAATATTCTTATAGTTACATCCACTTATCATAGTTACTAAGAGATCTCATAATAAGTTTCTACTTTAGATATTTTGGAACAATTAGAATGCACACAACTTTCAAAATCATAGTCTCAGCCTTTCCATTATGCTTCATGATCATGCATGGTACCTTTGTTCGACATAGGACACCATGATAGGAAGTCTCATCCAAGAGTCATTTGTAAGTATCATTTATTTCTAGTCTTTTTTGTACATAGTTCAAAATTTCAAAAATACAAAAACAATATAACATTTCAAAATCCAAAAATATTCAAATATATATAAAACATAAAAACATTTCGATATTATTCATCATCCATGATTTACATTACTACTACTATACTAGGACTTACATTTTTCTATCATGCTATTTTTTTGTTGATTTATCTACATTACCATGCTTCACTTGATCTTCTTGGAGTATGTCCAGTGACATACAGATCCTTGATTGATTCACTCTACCCATTAAGGAGGTATCTTAATTCTAAATTTGAGACACATATAGATATACATACCCACTAGGAGCATATTTTACATGACTACACCATATCGGTTATTTCATTCCTACACTACACACTCTAAGTTATCATGTTGTTGTACATTACTTACTAGATTACTATATCGACATTTCACTAGTACCTAAAACTTATGTATCTATTTAGCATATAACTAGTCTTGTACTAAACATGTCTTGCATGCTTTCACTCTTTCTTTGATTAGTTTAATTTGATTTTATCTTTCTATTTATTACATTCTTTCTCTTCTTTCTTAGCATAGCTTATTGGATTACATTTCTAGTTCTTGCTTGTCTCTTGTGTGTGCCTTATGACATTTTCTAATGTCCTTTGCTTCTATTCATGTGTGTGTACCTTTGAACATTTTCCAATGTCCCTTGATTGTAATTTTATATGTGCCTATGGACCTCATGCCAATTTTGCTTATTTCTATGGTATGTGTATGCAGATTTTGAAAATGACTTGTATGTTTTATTTCTAGTGTGAGTTACATGTGCCCATGTCCCTTGTTTTATTGGCCCCTTGGCCACCCTTATATGCTTATTTATTCTTGATTTTTAGGCTTATTTCTCAATTACTTTTCCTTTTTTAAAATGCCATGATCTATACCATGCATTTATTTTTATCTCTTAGATGCCATGTTGTACATCATGATCCATCTTTGACAAATTAACAACAAAAAACTAAAACTTTCAATTCTAGTTTAGTATATTTCACATGATTTTATATTATTATATACATATATCTAGTCATACCCCTACTGATCTAACAATCTCTCAATACAAACATTATTATATCTCAAGATATCTTCTCAATTATCATTGTTATATCATGTATATATACAATATAACACATTTACATGGCTATGTCTTTTAAGGGTGGTCACTATAAGGTCTTCATTCCTACCCTCAGAAGAGGGGGAAATAAATAGGGGTTTTATCATAGATATTAGAGCTCGTAGTAGTTGAAATATTAGTTTTTATAACACTTAGAACAAAATCTAGACATTAGACTAGGCATAATAGACCAAGTAGACATCAAATATTCCAAAACAGTCATTTAATTTGGCCTTGGCTAACAGTGCCAAAGTTGGACTATAGCACTAGACACTAGGGTGTCCTATTTTTTATGCTCTTATCTAAACAATAGAAAAATCAATTTTTATAGAAAAAGACAAAAAGGTGAGTTCAATCATAGGTTTGTCAGTATAACATAGTTTAGATTCAACATGTTTTAGTATAGTTTTTTTATCAAAGAATCCATATATAAGGGGCATCATCTGTGACATGATGGCTCTCACTTCAAATTTTAGATTAGGTAGTTGATATAAATTCTAGATCAAAATCCATGTTCTAGACACCAGTGATTGGGGGTAATGTGCATGACACATTTGTTTTCTTTTTCTTTTGATGTTTAATATTATCGAGGTATTCTTATTAGTTGCATTCCTTATTCTATTTTCAAGTGGTTGGCATCATTTTTGAATCGGATTTTTTACAAGCCTAACTTTCAAATCATTATCCTAGTAGTTTCATGCCTTACTCCATCTATAGGTGGTTGGAATCCTTTTTCAAGTTTCGCTTTCATATAGGCTTAAATTCCTAAGTACCTAAGTTCTTAAGTTATCTTTCACATAATCCTATTGCACTAGTTTCATAGTGGATTTCATAAAATCCTAATCTCTATATTTCAAAATGGCCAAGAGTGGCCTAGTTTCTAGCACACATTTGGATATCTACACCAACATTATCAAATCATAGTACATTTTTTATTTAGGAATTAAATGTCTAATTTCCCAAAACTAATAAATCAAGACAATGAGTTAAACCTATAGAAAAACCTTTATATCTCACAAATTTTGTATAGAAAGGAGGGTTGACTAGGTAAAAGAATGAAAATAAATGTATTTTGAAGATAAATAACTATGTTTTTTTTCCATGGTTTTATTTGGACATGTTATATCCTTTGTCTCAACTATTTTTGTCACACAAGTTGACCTATCACTAAAAGTCTAAGTGAGGAAGATAATAAAAAAACTAGGTAGGAGTGGGAATGAGTTTAGGGGTATGTTATAGTGGATTAGGGATGGATATAATTACATTAATTTATTCTTAAATACCTATGTCACATTTCCACCTTGAATATAAGTTTTTAATATGATCACAAACAAGTAGAATGTTATTCACAAGGTGATCTGTCTAGTGAAGATGAATAATGACAATATAAGGTACAGAGGTTGGTATATATATAAAATATTTTCCAACCTATGAATATTTGTGTTTGGATATGTTATAAATATGTATAATGATAATAATAAATCATAAATTATTATTTATTATGTACAAATATGTGTGGGAATGTAAGATCATCATGACTAGTTTACAAGGTAGAAGACAGATCTAGGAATGTAAGGTGGAGTGAATATTTTGAGACTCTTAGATAGGATTAAATGTATAAAATGGAATTGAAATTGTTTTTTGAGATGTATATCATATATAAATTATTTATATTAACTATTCATGTGAATTATAATTTGTTTAAATTCCCTTTAAAGTGTTAAAGACAACATTCTTCATGACTATGTTTTTGAAGCTATAGGTAGTTTTTTGTATGTGAGTTTGATGTTCTCATATCATTTGATCAGTTTGGAAGTAAACCAAGAATTTTGTGATGTTTTATATGTGACATGAAATATTATTCATGCATTTGGATTTTTTCAAGTGTCTATAGACTTGTTAATGGCCAAAAATTATTGACTGTGTTTTGGAGCTTTCTAGCAGAATAAAGTGAGACTTTTGTAGAAGTGTTTTTGAGTGTTTCTAGTCTAATTGATGGTTTATAATGGATTTAATGATTACCTTGATGTAATATATTTTAAATACATATGTTTATTTCACCTTGAAAGTGTTTATATAGGTTTTTTGAGCTATATCTTTGTAGATAGTGTTTTTGGGGTAATTAGGCCTAATAAGTCTTTAAGGCCTAATGGAGCTTTCATGAGGTAAGCAAAGGATGTGTGACTTATTGAGAATATAAGAGGTAGTTTGAGGTTTTAATGAAGTTTTTGAAAAAAATTATGATGTTTGAGAGGGCCATATTGGATATATTGATTAAATTTATTCCATGAAGAAGATAAACCTAATGCATTAGGTGTCTAAGTAGGCCTAAAAGAAGAAATAGGTATAAGTGAGTTTGGCCAACCTATGTAATGAGTGTTTCACTTGTGAAACATGTGTATTGAAATATTCCAAGGGTGATCAAAGTTTTTATAGTATTTTGGCTGACCAAGTTTGGTGAGAGAAAGAGTCAAGTATAAATACAAGGCATAATAGGCCTATTTATGAAAGTGAAGAGTATGAGAATTTAAGTGAAAAAAATTAACTCTTTGATGAGTAAAAGTGGGTCATTTAGACAATAAAAGGGGAGAATATGATTAATCATGAACATACTATAGAATTTATAGGTATGATAAGTAAGGTTAGTTAACCTAATAAGCCTAGTAAGAGGCATGTTTGAGTGAAGAAGACTAGAGGCTATTTTGAGAGTGGTAAAAGGTTGAAAAGAGATGAATTAGTTTATTTTCAGTTGAGAGACCATTAGAGTTTCATTAGAGATGTGTTCCTAATGTATGATAGAGGATAGAGAAGATAAAGATTTGAAAAATAGGTCACCATATTTTGATTGATCAATAAGGTATCTTAAGGTGATCAAGAATGATATTGACTAAGTTATTGCTTTGTCAAGGATTGATATATAAATTCAAAGATTTCATAAGTATTATTGAAGTGTTTTATTTGGTGTTGATCCACTTCAGGTGTTGGTTCCTCCTTGCATGTTGGATCTTTCTAAAGGAGTAGTTAAGTTGGTGCTTGACTAGTGAGGGGTTGATGTTCCTTATGGGGTTGTTGCCTAACTAAATATAGATCCATTGATTATAGTACTATAGTCAAAGTGGTGTGTTAGTGGGTTTTATTTACCATTAGGGTTTCCAACATATATATTATGTTCATGTGTTGATATATTTCTTCATGTTTTATGTGATTATTTTTGTATGATTTATTTGATCATTATATTGGTTTGAAAGGTTATTCATGTTAAGTGGAAAGAAAGGATTGTTTAAGGAGACTAATTCACTCCCACATAATGGTTGTGCTTCCATCATGAGCTAGAGCCTAGTATAATAACAAGTCCTAGTAGGCCTAATTATGTAGAGATTATGTGTAGAAGTGAGTGAGATAAAAATTTCAAGAGATGGAGGTATTGTAGACCATCATTAGGGTATAGAGAAACCATCATGAGTATCTGAAAGTGATATTATAGATAATTATCAAAGTCATATTACCTAACCATGTCTTGAGAATAATGTTTTAAGGTGGTTTATTTGGTGTTGAGTCATCTAGGGGGTTGGTGCCTCCTTAGAAGTGGGTGCTTGATAAATCCTAGTCAAGTTAGTGTTTGTCTAGTTGGGATTCGTGTTCCAAGAAAATTTGGGGATTCACTAAATCTTGATGTTTGACTTATAGGATAATAGTTTAATTACATCATCATAGGGTTTTCTTACCCTTGAGGGTTTCCACCTCAAATAAGTGTTTTGTGTGTTATGTTATTCACTCATGTTCATGGACCTTAATGTGTTGCTAGTTTACTATATTATTTTGGTTGTTAATAAATGGCAAGGTAAAGATTATAAAAGTTTTGAAAATTGATTCACCCCCCTCAATCATTTTAATTCCAATAGAGCTTAAGGTAAGGCCTGTTCTTTATCTCAATAAAACTCAAAGATAGAGTGATGCCTCACCAAGTTGAATTTGATTTATAAAGGACTAATGAGAATCCTAAGGCCATTCTTGTACCTTTAAATTAGTCCCATGCCTCTCCTCTATCATTAAAGAGGTCTGACTATCACCTATAGTAAATATGAAAGAAGCATTTCAATGAGTGTCTAAAGGAGTCTCTTATAGGATAATCCTATGAAAGATAAGTTTCATGATTATTTCTAGAAAAGATCCTAATACTAAAAGGACATCATGCATTATCTTAAGATATTCACCTCATGTGACACACTTGGATTGTATCAATTAGTATACTAGAATTAAAGCCTCTTGTCATTTGACTTGTTTAAGGGAGATCAAGGCTGAATTTAAGGAAGATATGTAAGTTAAAGGTCAAATTATTTGTGAAACACTACTAAATTTGATCTCATATCACCACTCAAGAAAGTAACATACACATACATAGGTTTAGATAGACCTAAGTGTCATACCCAGTCATACAAACATAATCAAATGCATATAGCTAGTATTGAAGGAGTTTGTAGTTTTGAGACCTCTAAAAGTGTAATAAATCTATAAAAATTGGTATAGATTATAAGTTTAGGAAATTTGAGATGTTAATTCTATCTTGAGGGTTAGAAAATTAGTGTAGATATTCACTATTCTATCTCATAATTATCTTAGTATGATAGTAGCATGTGAGGAGACTAAGTGTACTATTTGATGGTTTGAAGCCAAGCCAAAGATTTTGGAATTAATAAAGTGTTTTAAGGAAATGGGAGATATTAAATAAAGGTTTTCATATACTCTTTGAGACGAAAATACTTAGACTTTAAGTCAAAATGCCATTGAGGGATAACTAAAGAAGGCAGACCTACACATGCCTATAATCATGAATTAGGACATACGAAACTTAGAGTGAATGATAAATGGATAAATATACATAAAGGAAAGGTAAATAAGGTGAAACATGGGTTTCTTTGTAGGATATTTCTAATTTGAGTAGAGGAATGTGTAAACTGAGTATTATGGTTTAATTATATTTATTAGGTATAATAGACATAAGGAAACCTATATAAACAAATTGGTTTGAGGAGACCTGAGGAGGGAAACACATAAGGAGGTACTATAGATGGAATAACATGGATTTAAATTTTTTAGATATATTCGGTAAATAAAATTTTCTAAGCATAGACCCCAAGGGTTACATAGGTTTGATTATGTATAAACCCCATGGTAGAGGAATAGAGAGTGTACAAAGCACAAAGTGGTTGGAGGCTCAGTATAAGGAATGTTAAAAATCTTGCAACATGATACAAATGTATAAAAATCTATCAAACTTACAATGGAATGAGAAATAATCATGTAAACCTTTGTCTTCCTAGACACATAGTCTTAATTGTACTACATACAGGCATAATTATAAGTTAATAGAGACATAATGGAGTAATGGAAATTGAGGAATTTGTAGAGGTTGATAAATAGGTAATAAGGGAGGTTTTATGATGATATTGATTACCTATATCACTTACATATCACCTCAGACCTCAAAACTCATTAAAGGCTAATCAGGCCTAAAACTGGTTTTGAAGTCTAAAAGGCCTATACCACCACAAAGGCACTTTTACATTCTAATAATCAAGATGAATTATTAAGGGGGTGGATAAATATGGTCTTTGGTGTTAAAATATGTTCTAAATTATATAAAAATAGGGAAAAGGCCATATTAGTCTCAAGAACTAACTCGAACCACATAATGTACGTAGTTAGCTTGAGTTACATGTTTAGATGCTTATATATTCACCACAAGGAGACCTAGGTAAAATGATTTTTAAAATATTTAGGAAATATAACAAACTTAATATTCATGTAGATAATAGTTTGTTTTAGAGGCATAATTTTATGAATCATTACTAAGACTATTAACATGTCTAGAATGCATGTAGAGGGTTCATAGTTGACTTTCTTACATACATATCTTATCTTTTGCATGGGAACATAATATGGTCATATAAGTTGATTATATCATTTTAATTAAAATCCATGAAAAGAAGTTTTGTATTAGAATTTTGTACTCTACAAATCATTGCTAAAAATCCTAGACCTCTATTCCCATTATGAAATCTATTTTACCTTTTCATAATAATATAGTTAGGTCTTAGAGATATAATTAAAGTGCCAAATAAGTGGAGTTATCCCCATAAACCTTTAGGTTTGGCCTAGACTACAGGTAACCCACAACCTATAAGTCAATCCCATGTTAGTACAACTTTGAGGTGGGTTTGAATAGTTCTTTCCAAAAGGGTAAAACTTGGGTAGATAAAAAAGATAATGAAATGAAACCAAGGTCAAATGGGTTGGGCAGGGAGGGTTAAAAAAAATTTGGTAAATAGGAAAGGTATGGTATAATGGTATAGGGTATGGTGCAAATAAAATCATGATATGTATAATAGAAATAGTCCTCATAAATAATATTTTAGTTCTCTAAAATAAATTAATACTTGAGGTGTATAATTTTAATCATCTCATCAAGTTCATACCTATTTGATGTATCGAGCCTATATGCTCAAGATCCTTAATTTTCAATAATGATATAGGGGCATATCCAATTAGGATTGAACTTACCCTTGTGTTTCTTCTCAACCTTAGTATTCTATTGGTTTTCTTTAAGAACAATATCAACAAGTTTGAATTCTTGGTATTTAGCATGTAGGTTATAGTGGCTATGAAGTCTGTTCTAGTGTACTTATAGGATATTGACTATGGCCATGCATTTTTCATCAATAAAATCCATCTCTTGTAGGATATCTACTCAGTAAGCTTCATCATCTAGAACATATTTCAATGAAATTCAAAAAGAAGGTAACTCACCCTTAATGGGAAGAATGGCTTTAGTTCCATAAACTAGGAAATATGGAAAGGATTATATTTGGGTACAGTAATTGGTGTGGTACTCCTAAAGGGTAAAAAATATTTGGAGGTTTTAGTCATGCTCGGCGTCATTGACAATGTTTTTAATAATGTTGATAATAGTTTTGTTAGATGCTTTTGTTTAGACATTACTTTATTGGTAATAGGTGGTATAAAAATGTTGAGTGATGTTTTACTCATCACACAATGATTTGTTATCCTTGTTCTTAAAATATCTAGCATTATTAGATATAATTTCAAATGGGATACCATAGCTACAGATGAAATGGTTAAAAATGAATTTGGAAATTTGTCTGCCAATCACATAAGTGAGGGATATATATTTAACCCACTTAGTAAAATATTTAGTAGTGGTAAGGATGTGTTTATGGCCATTAGATGAGGTTGGTTTCATCTTACCAATGAGATCAAGGCCCCATGTATCAAATGGCCTTGGAGGAATCACTAGTCTTAGATTCTTGGTCTAGGCATGAATCATATTAGCATGGATTTAACATTTGTTACACATTTTTACATAAGTAATTACATCTACATCCATAGTTGGCCAATAATACCTAGTACATAAGGCTTTCTTGGATAGCATGGCATCACTAGTGTGGGATCCACATACTCCTTCATCAACTTCTTATAATGCTAAAGTTTATTGTACTCAAATTAGATAATGAAGTAGAGTTACATCAACATTATGGTAGTAAAGGGTTGTTCCAAGTAAGGTATATCATGTGACATGGTGGATAAAGGCCTTTTTTATTTATGTGATAGGTCTAGTGGCATAATTTGGTCATAAAGATAGGTAAAAAGGTCTGAATACCATATATATATGAGACCAATAATATCATAGATCAATGTGGTGGTTGGAGGTTCATGAACATGTGCTAGAATATTTTCAATGGGTAATTGGTATTTTTTTTCTTGTTGATATGATGAATCAAAGAACCAATGGTGGCCATGTCATCCACTATTTTGTTATTGGCCCTTTGAATGTGTTCAAACTATAAATTGGCAATCTATTATTCGAGAGTATCAATCATGGCATTGTATGGTACAATCTTGTCATCTTTGGTTTAAAAGTGGTCTATAACCTGACTAATGATTAATTGAGAATCACCATAAACCTTAAGATGTTGAATATTCCATTTTACTTCCTATCAAAGCCTTGTAATGAGTGATTTGTATTCAACCATGTTGTTAGTATAAGGAAATTTAATATATAATGATTTAGGGATGAAATCCCCTTGTGGTGTAATAAACAATAGGCCTATCCCTAATACATGTGTTGTGAATGATTCATCAAAATACAACTTGCAATTATTATCCTCAAGAGGTGTTTCAATGATGGTCATAATGGACTCATCTAGGAATTTGAATGTGAGAAGTTTGGTATCTATAAGGGGTACTTTAGCAAGCTGATTGACAAGTACTTATCCTTTAATAACATTTTGTTTAGTGTATTATATCTCAAACTCACTCAGAATCATGATCCATTTATCCATGTGGACTTGTAAATATATTTTGGATAATAGATACTTGAGTGGATCTACTTTGGAAATAACCATGGCCTTGTTGTTTAACATGTAATGTCATAGTTTATGATCTACAAAGACTATAACTAAATAATATTTTTTTATGGGCATATAATTGTGCTCATACATAACTAGTGTAAAACTTAGATAGTACATGGTATGTTATTTTCCATTGTCATTATGTTGAGATAGAAGTTCCTTTAGGGTTTTGCCAATGGATGATACGTATAGTAGGAATGAATTTAATGGCATAGGTGATAATAAAATAGTTGGATTGACAAGATAGTCCTTGAGGTGTTAGAAGGATATTTGGCATTTTTCATCTCAGTGAACTATGACACCTTTATTTAATAAGTGTGCAAATAGATGGAATTGGTTAGCCAATTAAGAAATGAAGCATGTGATAGATTGAATCTTGCCTTATAAACTATGAAGTTATTTAAATTACAAGGTGGTGGCATCTTGATAATGGCTTGTACCTTGGTTGGATTCAATTTAATGCCTCTATGAGACATAATGAATCCAATAAATTTGCTTGAATTAACTCTAAAAACACTCTTATTAGGATTGATTATGACATTGTATTCACAAATCCTCTCAAATATTTTTTAGAGTATGGCTAGATGATCGACCCTAGTCTTTTATTTACCTAATATGTCATTATCATAGTATTCAACAATGTCATGAATCATATCATGAAATATGATGGTCATGGCTCTTTGGTATGTGGCCCCAACATTCTTGAGACCAAATGACATAACTTGATAATAAAACATTCCCCATCAAGTGGTAAATGTTATTTTATGTTTGTCTTCTAGTATAATATGGATTTATTTGTATCCTTAGAATCCATATATTAGTAAAAGTATTTCATACCTGGCTATGGAGTCAATAATCATGTCAATGTTTTCCAAAGGAAAGTCATCTTCAGGACATGCCTTGTTTATATCTTTTAAATTAGTGAAAATTCTAATTCCTTATAGCTTCTTATCATCTCACACAACATTCAATATCAACTCTAAATAGTTGATCGATCGAATACATCTCACTTCTAAGAGTTTTTACAACTCTTTGTTTAATAATATAACAATGTGAGGATACATTTTACATAGTTTCTACTTCATGGTTTTATCATCTAGATGTACAACAAGGTGTTGTATGACAAAGGTAAGGTCCAAACTTGGCATGTAAGAGTATGCCTAAGCAACTATGTTAAAAAATTCCCTCAAAAGGGCCATAAATATGTCACATTCCTCCTCAATGAGGGATGCACGTAATTTGATCCATTTTGAGTCATCTAAAGTCTTGATGTTGACTTTTTTAGTGTCCCCTTTGAAAATAGTCAAACCATCTTCCAAAATGGATGGAAAAGATTTGAATTGGCCTAAAATGTCAATGTATTATATTTGGTCTCACTCTTAAGGTTCACCTAAACAAGATGAATTAGATTCTCCCAATGGTATGTATGGCCATGTTACAAACATTGTTTGAAACTCTTGAGTGACTCAGTCAAAAGCATGGTGTTATTTAGAACTAAACTCAGACCCAAAAACAAGTTTATCATTGGTGTTCTTCTAAGTTATTGATTTAACAATTTTAAGAATATTGGTATATTATTCCTAATTTAGTTAAAGGGTCTGAGTACTAAAATCAATAATTAAATATACAATAATCAAGCTAGTTATTTGTAAAAAATTGATTGCAATTTTGATCTTTCTAAAAATAGTAATAATAGATAGAAAATAATATATAACTAGAAACTGATTGAGATAGATGAGATAGAGTCTAAAATTCACTATGCAAGATTGGAACACTATCAAAAATTAGGATATGGCCTTAATTTTATGATTGGATATAAGCATCAAAATAGGAAACTAGTGGCACAAACATTGTAGTCCATTTTTTCCACTATTGTCTAAGAGACTTGAGCTTTCTAGGTTTTCTTCATTATGTTTATGTGACCTTGTGTATGAATTTTTGACTATTGGATGTCCATGAAACTCTTTGTAGAGCTGATTTTAATCTTTGAACCCTAGGCTCATTTTTACTTTGACCAAATTTGAGAAAGAGTGGGGGTTAATGTGTGTAAGATGAATTGAACATGTATCCACACCCCTTGTGTGGGCATGCTACCTACATACCAATACTCTTAAGAGGGACCAAGCCATATGTAGTTTTCCCACTTGATGTGATTTATAAAATAGTGTGTCTGAAGATGAAAATGATAAAACTAGATTTTTTTGAGGTGGCTAGGGACTGATGTAATGGTTTGGATAAGGTTGTAAGTGTATTGGTTGGTTGTATGTAGAGAATAAGGAAGATTTCTTAAGTAGTATTTCTTGTATTCTTTCTTGTTTTATGATATTTACCAACCCTTTCCAAATGATATTTGAATGGAATTTTATAGGGATCTATTGGTCATGGATTGAATGTATTCACATTAGGTTGATAAATATAAAGATGTGAAACTAAAAGGAACTAACCATTATAGCTAAAAATACACTTAGACAGGAATGCTAAAAGTGGACACTAATAATTGTTGTAGTCCAAGTTGGATGCTATTATCCTTAGCTGATTAGGCCTAGGGGGATAGATTTGTCATGGAAACAATAATCTAGCTAAGTTGGGATTAGGTTTGGAATTTTATGAATTACTAGGAATCAGTGAAAAGATACTTATGAGGGACATGCAATAAATTAGGAGGCACCTATGGTTTATGTGTCATTATCCACACTCAAGTTATCAATTTTCACATTTTATATGACCAAATTTGCCCCTTTTATTCTAGTGATGTATCAAAATAAAATACTAGGATAAAGGAAAAATAGAATGCATACATGAACTTACCTATAAGGGTGAAGATCATGAAGCTATGCGATGTTGGGTATTCATATAGAGATCATGTTATGAAGTGAAAATACACAAGAGAAAATAAAGAGTAGATCAATTCTTACTAGATACATTATATCTAAAATAAAAACATATAAATCTATGTAATAGAGAGAGAGAGAGGAAGAGAAAAGAATGAATACACCTCACTGGGTATGCAAATATTTATAAAACTTGTTGTAATGTTGATTAATGATGAACGTATGCTAAACCAAGAGTAATATCATGAATGGAGCTAAGTACTCAATTCCCCAAAAGTGGAATGTGAATGCAAAGGCTAGCCCATTATAACCATCATCACCTACTAAGTGAATCTAGGTGGTCACATGTTTTTTATCAATGTTAGGAATATGTTTCCAATCCCTCTGAATAGGTGGCTCAAGAATACAAAGGCTAGTTAGTCCTTTGGCTCCATCATTGCCCCATGAAACGAATCTATGAACTGATACTAGTATGAAATGTGTGTCATATGAGATGGCCCTTAGATCCCATGAATGTACTATGGTCTGATAATTTTGGTGTGGATAGCTAAATGTATTCTTGAAACTAGGCCACTATTGAGAACTCTAAAAGATGGAGATTAGGCTTACATAAAAGCTACTCCAAAACTGGTGCACTAGGCTTATATGAAATCCACTACAAAATACGTAAGTTAGGCTTGTATGAAAGCCACTCTAAAATGATTCCAACCACCTATAGATGAAATAAGGCACATAGCCACTAATAATTCCAAGGTAGTATTGAACTCAAAAAGAAAATAAACTAAATTTGCTACATACATTACCACCAATCATTCGTGTCTAAAACATGTATTTTAATCTACAAGTTATATCAATTGTCATATCTAAAACTAGAAATGAGATCCATCATGTCATGTATGATTCCCCCCATATCTAGATTCTCTAAGCAAAAGTGTATTGAAAACTATTGATTCTAAACTAGTCTGACTTTGTAAAACTATAGCTAAACCTACTTTTCTGCCTACTTTTAGAAATTTTTATTTTCTAATGTTTGGATAGGATTGACAAAAATATACACTAGTGGCATTTATGCTATATTACAATCTTGGAACTATTGTCTTGGGATAAATTTGATGACTAGTATGATATTTTCACTATCTTCCTCATCTTTCATGTCTAGTTTGATGTCTAGTTGTTGTTTTGGGTGTTCTAAGTGCTAATTTTTTTACCATTAGGAGCTTTGATCTCTATGATAAAACCCTTATTTTTTTCTCCCTCTTTTGAGGGTAAGAATAAATAACCTAAAATGACTACCCTCAAAAGAAATATCACTGCAAGTGTGTTATGCTAGAAATATACATGATATATGAATGATAATCGATAAGATATCTCAAGATATAGCATGGTTTGTAATGAGAGATTGTTAGATCAATAGGGGTGTGCCTAGATATATATAATAATTTAATAGCATATGCAATGTAATGAATGAGAAATAAAAGTCTAGATAATTTTTAGTTGTTAGTTTTCAAGGAGGGATGGAGCATCATGTCCAGCACAACATCCAAGAAATCAAGATAATGCATGATGTGGATCATGGTATTGAAAATAATGAGAAGTAAATAAGCAAATAAGAACATAAGGTAAGAAGCAAGAAGTCTACAAGGGTGGCTAAGGGGTCAAGTAAACAATCATACAAGAAATGTTCAAATCCCACATACACATAAAATTAGAATAATCAAGGTTGGCATGAAAGCCACAATCACATAGAAGAGTAAAAGTAAAGGACACTGGTAAATGTCCTAAGGCACACAAAAGAATAGAAGCAAAAGATAGAAAAATGTCTTAAGGCACATACAGGAGACAATCAAAAATTGAGAAATATAATCACATGTAACTACAAAAAGAAAGAAAGGAAAGCATGTAATATACTAGAAATATAATCATATCTAACCAATCAAAGCAAGAAGAGAAAGTATGTAAGACATGTAGTAAAAGACTAGGTATATCATAAGAAATACACGAGTGATATATACTAGTGAAATATCAATAGAGTAATCTATGTAAGTTAATAGGTAATGTACATCAACATGATAACTAGTGTGTATGGTATAGGAATGACATAACCTAGATGGTGTAGTCATGTAAGAGATGCCCCTAGTGGGTATGTATATTGATGTATGTCTAAATGTAGAAGTAGGATGCCACTGTAATGAATGGAGTGAAGCAATCAAGGATCTAGATGTCACTACACACACTCAAATAAGAACAAGTGAAGTATGGTAATGCATATAAATTGACAAATAACAACATAGAACAATAAATGTAAGTCTAGCATTGTAGTAGAAATTTAAAGCATGGATAATGCATACTATCAAAATGTTTTTAGTGTTTTTAGATTATTTGTATGTTTTTGTATTTTGAGATATTTGAATGTTTTTGGTATTTTTGATAATTTGAGCTGTGTACAATCAATCAAAGGAAGACTATGTATAAGAAACTAAAGAGAAGCTATGTACAAGTAAGTTTGAAAAATTTATGTACAATATAATGTGTGAAATGAAATGCTAGACATAGAATCTATGTAGATGCATAATATTCATTAGATTTTTGAGTTTCTTTCCTTCAAGTGAGGCTAGATGATATACTTTAGGGAGAAGATTTTTAGTAATAATGTATGGACCTATCCAATTTCATTTGAATTTTACTTCTATTTATTCTTTGGCATTGATATTACAAAAATTTTCTTTGAGAATGAGATCATTAAATTAAAATTATCTCATGTGAACTCATTTGTTTTAGGATCATTGTATACTTTTTTGGTAGATTATGAGATGTTCTACTACTTGATTTCATGTATGGTCTAACTGCTCAATCTAGTGTAGATGCTTTTAATAACACTGATCATTAGTGATAATACCTTTAAGAGAGACATGAAGAGATGGGATTTCTAATTCCAATGGTAAAATTGATTATGTGTCATAAACAAGTGAATAAGAAGTGGATATTATGGGTGTGTAGATACTTGTGTGACAGGCTCATAAGGTAAACACTAGTTGATTGTGTTAGTCATCACTGAATTTAATCATTATTTTTCTCAAAATGTTGTTGATAGTTTTATTGGTGGCCTCTACTTAATTTTTTCCTTGTGGGTAATATGGAATAGAGAATGTGTGTTTAATATTATATTTTATGCAAAAAAATTGACCTTTTTTTTATTAAATAATGTTCCATTATCAAAAATGATGGTTATGGGTAAGCTAAAACATGAAATAATGTGACTCATAAGAAAGCTACAAATGTCCTCACCTATAGTAAATTGAAGTGAAATTTCTTCTACCCATTTGGTAAAGTATTATGTGGATATTATTATGAACTTATGTCCATCGGTAGATTCAAGAATAATTTTTCCAATAAGACGAAAAGCCCATAATATGAATGGCCATGGAGAGACAATAGGCTACATTTTTTGTGATGGTGCATGTTCTAAGTTACTGTGTCCACATTTATTACATAGTAGTGCATATTGTAAACATTCATATATCATGGAGGGATAGTAGTACCCCTATTGAATCAATTTGTGTGACATGGATTATCCACTAAAGTGACTACCATACTCACTATCATGTATCTATGTAAGAGAAAATTTGGCTTCTAATAAAGTTAAACATCACAACAATTATCTATCAAATGATCATTTAAAAATATCTTCACCGATGATTACATAATGGAGTGATTTTTTGTGTAACTTGCATTTATAATTTCATGAAAGCATGTTTGGTGTAGTAGATTTGGTTAGACAGTTATAGATATCAGAGAACCATTATGGAGTTATGAAATTGAGTGTAGTGGATAAAATAAATAGTGTAATTAAATCTATATTAGATATTGATATTGATGGTGATTGTAATTATTTAATTATGAAAATATCTTGATCATATTTAATATCGATAAGAATTAAAGATGCAATGCTTGCCATTGCATTTATGTGTTAGTTGCCTTTTCTTGGTATACTTTCTATGGAAAAGTAGTTGAACTATGATGATAAATATTGTACCATGTTTTGGTATGGGATAAAATGTTCTTATTTTGTCTGATAGAAATCATTGACTTGGTTGACCATGAGTTTAAAATCACCAAAGACTTGAATAGATCTAATTTGGATGGACTAGGTAGAAAATAGACCTAAGATAAGTTCTTCATATTCTTTGGTGTTGCTAGTGTAGGATAAACTTAATAGATATACAATAGGAATTATTTTACCAAAAGGGTCGATAAGGATAATTCTTGCACCTGCACCAGATGTGCATTAAGAACCATCAAAGAACATGGTCTAAGTATTGGAATGAGTAGAATAGGTAGTGAAATCATCTATAAATGTGTCATGAATAAAATTTGTGTCCATGAATGGTATAAATACCAAATGGTATAAAATGATTTGGCCCTTTATTGATTTTTGGATAACTATATTTAAGTCAAACTTTGTTAATAACATGACCCATTTTATGATGCGATCAGAGAGATGTGCTTTTGCCATGAGAAAATTCAAGGGATATAATTTTGTGATAACCTAAGTTTCATTATTTGCCATGTAATGTCAATGTTTTTGTGTGGAAAATAATAATGCTAGACATAATTTTTCTATTGCGAAGTAATTTTTTTCATAATCAACTAATGTGTGATTGATGTAATAAGCTGCTCATTTAGTGTGTTGATCATCATGTTATGCTAAGAGTGCTCTTAATGCATGGTCTATTTCTAAGATATACAATAAGAAATGCCTATCATGGATAGGTGATACTAAGATTGGTGGATTAAGAATATATTGCTTGATTGCATCAAAGTTATCTTGACAAACTTGGTCCTAGACAAACAATATATATTTCTTTAGTAATTGAGTTAATGACTGAGTTTTATTAGCAAGCTAAGGTATAAGATGGTGAATTACTTATATCTTTCCCTGTATGGATCGAAGCTATTTTAATTTTGTAATAGGTGGTATGTTGATGATTGATTTGACTTTCTTATGGTCAACCTCTATACCACACTAAGAAATAATGAAACCTAAGAGTTTGCCTAATGTAACTCCAAACACATAATTATTTATGTTCAATAAACCATTATATAATTTTTGTCATTAAATATATTTCATAAATCATTAGCTTGATGTTTTCATTGTTTGTATTTAGCTATTATATAATCAACATAATCCTTGATAGTATGTGAATAAAATAATGAAATATATGTGTCATGATACACTAGTATGTGGCTCTATCATTTTTTAATTGAAATGGCATGACAATGTAGCAAAATATACCCCAAGGTGTTATAAAAGATGTTTTCTCTTGATATTCTTTAGTAATTTTGATTTGATTGTATCTTATAAAGCCATCCATAAATGATAACATTTCATATCTAGTTGTGGAATCAATGATCATGTCAATGTTAGGTAAAGGTAAATCATCCTTTGGGCATGCTTTATTTAAATTTTAGGAATCAGAACAACAATAAATTTGTCCATCAGGTTTGACCATAGGGACTATATTGGAAACCCAATCATGGTGTGCTACTAGTTGAATGAAACCAACATTTAAGAGGCATTGGATCTTGTCTTTGACTAAGAGAGCCACCTTATGATATATTTTGTGAATTTTATATTTAATTAGTTTAGCATTTGGGTATAAATGAATCTGATGAACTGATATAGATGTATCATTTCATAGAATATATAAGTAATACCAAGCAAAGAGTTCTAGAAAATATATTAATGTTTTATGAATATCTATATCTTGTTCCTTTCATAGGGCAGTGGCTAACAAGATAATGCAAGGATATTGATCAGTTCCAAAATTTAAATTAACTACTTCCTCATTAAGCAATGTATAATGATATAGTGTGTATGGGGTTATATGAATAGTATCATCAACATCTAGATTCTCCCTAAGAAAATGCAGGGATCTTGATCAGTTCTAGAATTGAAATTAATTGTTTCCTCATTAAGCAATGTAGAATGATCTAGTGTGTATGGGGTTGTAGGAATAGTATCATCAGAGTCAACTGGTATATCTTGGGGAGAATATAGATTTTCTCTAGAGTATGCATGGGTGTTTTTCTTATGAGGAAATATATTATTATGATAGCAAGATGGGAGGTCCTCATATGCTTCAATAAATTGTAAGAGGGATTCATTTTTAGAGAAATCATCTAATGTGTATATATCTGGTGAAACTAGATCATCAATGAGATCAAGAAAAATCAATGATAATGTTTAAGTATAACTAATAGTTTGTTCTACTGGAATAAAGTTTATCATGACAAAGGGTAAGTTGATATCATAGTCTTTACCTTTCATGTTGTGTTGATGTCTCGATAGGATTGATGATTCCTTGTTCATGTTTTCTAATACATTTTAAATTATATCCCAAATTATTAATACATTTAAGTGCAAAAAGGGAGGTAAACTAGTAATTTGGTGTCAGTGTTATTACAGAAGTAGGAATTGTCTGGATTTGTTGATTGGTCCAAGGGTGCACTATAAGTAGTGGGTTGTGTAGATATATTACTAATATTAAAGTATGAAATATAATTATATGAAGACTTAGTAACCTATAATTATTTAAAAGGTTCATTTTCTATTGGTCATGTGTATATTTAGCCTTTGTGACTAAATGTTACACAAGAATGAAGTGTAGAAGGAACTGCATGCATATCATGAATCCAAGGTTGACCAAGTAATAAATTAGAATTGAGGTCATCTAGCATGACTTGGAAAGTATTTTATAATGTCTTCTACCCTAAAGTAATATTTAATGTTATTTGACCCATGAATTTTTATGGGATGTTGTCAAAGCCTCTGATGTTCATATCAGAATGGTCTAGAACTTGAGGTTGTACATTAAGATGTTTGAGAAAATAAATGTTAACAAAGTTGAGTCCTAAACCATTATCAACTAACACTATTTTTACCCCCACATCATTAATTCTTAATTGAATAGAAAAAGGTAGATGTTGTTCAATAATGTGTAGTAGGGGTAAATCCTCTTTGTCCAAGGAAATACACTCTCTAGTCTATTGCATTATATTAAGGATAGAGGCAACATAAGTTGGTTTGGTAGAAATAAGAATTATAGTATTGTGAAGGGATGCATATAATACATAGTTATAAACATCTAATTGGTAAATGATCTTGATAATATAAAACTTATCATAGGGGGTGATAACCTAAGTTATAAAGTTATATCCATGGGTGTAATCAACCTCGCTATTTTCATAAACTTGGGTGATAACATGTACCACATGATCTACTATAGGAAAAAAGCTCATAATAGGTGCGAGATAAGATCTATATGTACCAAGGTTTAAGGGAGGAGGGATATATATGACTTTTAGTGTTTTCTTAGTAGTGATAGGGAAATATACAAAAGTAGCTAATTAATTATATTCATCTAGGTAAAACTCATGAATGTGAAATGAAATATATGAAATTAGAGTTATAATATGTATAAAAATATTTTATAAAAATTATTCCAAATGAGAGATAGCAAGCACGGTATATAGAACATGGAATGGGGCACTAATGCATAAAAGCATTTTATATGCACTATGATATGTCTAATATGTTTAGCAAGATAAACTTGAAAAATTTTCCATATGAGAGATAGAAAGTAAAAGGTAGAGAACATGTAATGGTGAACTAATGAATAAAAAGATTTTATATGTGATATGATATGTATAATATGTTTAGAAATATAGAGTTACAAATTATCCACACACACACACACACACACACACACACACACACACACACACACACACACACACACACACACACAGAGAGAGAGAGAGAGAGAGAGAGAGAGAGAGAGAGAGAGAGAGAGAGAGAGAGAGAGAGAGAGAGAGAGAGAGAGAGAGAGAGAGAGAGAGAGAGAGAGAGAGAGAGAGAGAGAGAGAGAGAGAGAGAGTATGCAATTTTAGCAATAAATTTTTTGATATCATCTCTGATTATGAAAATTAAGCATGAAAGGGAAAGAATAAAGCTTTTCATTAAAATATGGTAAACTTCATCATTAATATATATGATAGGACCAAGTATGGTCTCATTATTATTTTCTAAAAATGCAAGAAATATTTGAAAATAACTGAGATCCATTTTTTGTAATTTGATTTAAGATGTAAGGTGATACCTCAAGGAGCAAAGAAGAGGTAGTACATGCAATTAGGGTTTTGAAAGAAAAAACATTTAAATTACTATGAAATTTTAAAATTTAAAACTATTTTATTATTCAATTAAGCAGGTAAAAAATAAAAAAAAGATAGGAAAAATCATTAGGAAATTTACCCTAGGGTTTCTAGGGTTTTTGTGCCCAAACAAAGTAATTCATGTTCACTAAATGATTTAACAATTTTGGGAATATTAGTGTATTATTCCTAATTTAGTTAAATGGTTTGAGTAGTAAAATCACTAAATAAATATGCAATAATTAAGATACTAATTGGTATATATTTGATTATGATTTTAACATTTATAAAAATATTAATAATATATAGAAAATAAGACTTAGATGGAAACTAAGTGAGACAATTGAGATAAAGTCTAAATTCACTGTGCAGGACTAGAAAACTATCACAAATAAGGATTTGGCCTTCAATTTATGATTTTATAGGATCACCAAAATATGACACTAGTGGCATTAGTGTTGTAGTCTACTTATGTCGATATTGTCCATAAGACATGATATTTTTAGGTTTTCTTCACTCTATCTATGTGACCCTACCTGTGAAGTTTTGACTATCAGATGTCTATAGAACTCCCTATAGAAAGGATTTTTGTCTTAAAATCCTAGGATAATTTATAATTTAACACAATTTAAGAAAGAGGGGTGGGGGTTTTTATGTGTAAGATACACTGAATGTGTATCCACACCCCTTATGTGGTCATGCTACCTACATACCAATACTCTAAAGAGGGATCAAGCCATATGTAGTTTTCTCACTTGATGTGCTTTGTGAAATAATGTGTATGAAGATGAAAATAATAAAATTAAATTTTATTGAGGTGTTTAGGGATTAGTGTAATAATTTGGATAAGCTTATAAGTGTATTATCTAGTTGTATTCAAAGAATAGGGAAGATTACCTAAGTAGTCTTGCTTGTATTATTACTTGCTTTATGATATTTGCCAACCCTTTACAAATGATCTTTGAATGGGATTTTATAGGGATATATTGGTCATGGGTTAAATGTGCTCTCATTAGGCCAACAAGGATAAAGATGGGGAAATAAAAGGAATTAACCATTAGGGCTAAAAATGCACTTGGATAGGAGCATTGAAAGTGGACACTAGTGGCACCATTGTTGTAGTCCAAGTTGAGTGATATTGTCCTTAGCTAAAGGGGCATAGGGGGATGGATCTATCATGGAAAGATTAGTTTAGTTGAGTTTATATTAGGTATAAAAGGCTATGAATGATTTGGAATCAATGAAAAGATGCCTATGAGGGACATAAAAGTAAGGAAGAGGGACCTATGGGTTGTGTGTCATTAGATACACTCAAGTTACCAATTTTAACATTTTATATGACTAAAAATATGTTTTAGTAAGGGTGGAAAACCCCATTTAATGTCACCTAAAATAATTTTTGACCAGAAGACTGCCCTTTCTATTTACTTTTACCTTAGTCCAAAAGTTCTTCAAAGAAGTTTTGACTTTGGAACCTCAATGCTTTATTTTTTGTTTGTGGCTAAGGGTGTTCACCCATTATCCAAAATAGGATTTAGAAACTAGTTTGATTGATAACCCTTGTTTGTAGTCTCCCAATAGAACATTATTTCTTAAGCCTAAAAATTTGAAAATAGCTTCATCATTCTCAAACTCATCTATAGGTATTATGGATTCTTATTGGTCCTCAGCTATAAGTTCAGGGTGATATAAAGGAATTAGATTATGTCAATTAATTAAGGTAAGAGTATAAATGGCATGGTGTCACATAGATTGGTATTAGATAGGTCTTTGTAAAGGCTATGATTAGACTTTGTTTTGTTGTTAGCATTTTTATCACTAGTCATTGGTATTAGAACATGAATAAGATATGTGGGGTCACCCACATGCAATTTAAATCTAAGACCATAGGTTCATTTCTATTAAGTGATGGATATTAGCTGAAGTTTACCTTATTGATTTGGATTGAGTCCTCCTCCTTGATAGGAATAATTCTCCATGATCCAATTAAGAATAAGATACTTAGATTTTTTTAGCAATCAGCTAGTTTGTCATTATATAATTTTGATTCATTATTTATAAGTGGGTCTTTTTCTTGGCTAGTGGTTAGTGTGAAAATGACAGGTATTGGAATATGCCATTTAGCCTTTCCCTTGTGTTTCCACTCCATGTAAGGTGATTTAGCTTTAGGTCTTACATAAGACTTGGGGATTTGTGGAAGATTTGTAATGTGGAATGTATCATGGGTCAATTATTCTCTTAGGCCATTGGATATGATGGTAAAGTGATTAGACATTTTAGGAGGTGGCACATGGGAAAATGAGTCAAGGCTATCTGGGTCAATGCAATTGGCCTCTAGTAAATCAACAAGAATTTCTTTCCCCTTGTCCTTTTTGGGAAATATATCAAAGACAAAATAGTAGTTATATCTTCTGTAATTAGCGTCTAAATATTTTCAATGTTCTTAGGGATGAAATATCTATGAATGGTGACCTCCATGCCAAAATGATAGAGCATGAGACACTGATGTGATGTTGAAGGGATTACATGAATTTCACATATCCAAATCCTACCCAAGATCAAATTGTATGAAAAATCTAGGTCTAACACATGATATAATGTATCATGGGTCAAAGTCCCAATGATAACTAGCAAGCTAATGGTGCCTTGTAATTTGCACTCTTCATTGTCATAGGCCTTGATATTGACTATTTATAGCTAGAAATTGGTTATTATGTATCTAAGATACTTGATGAGATTTAGAGACAAAATATTTAGGTCTGTTCCATTGTTTATGAAGACACATTTCACATTGTACCCCATTATGACAACTTTGATGTGTAATGGATCATTATGGAAAGGGTCGAGGGATGACATATCACTTTGGTCAAAGGGTAATGATTGGCATAGAAATTTTTGAGGGAATTTTTTGAAGTTTTTCAATAATGTCAAACATATTTTCTAACACCATGGTAAATGGATTGTTCATATCCAAAATGATGGGTGGCATGGTTTTGGTGGTAGATGCTTATGGACCTGGAATGGTAATGTTTGATTATCAAGTTGTGATGGCACACTCAAGATTAAATACGAGACCTTTTATCACCAAATATTACACCTTAAAGTTATTTTTTAAAGCCTAATCTAGGATTTGAAAAACATTATAATACTTATAGGGCTGTGGGTTGTATATGGTAGATGTAGACCTCTAGGTTTAAAGACTAGATCCTTAGATTGATCCTTGAATGCTTATCACCTATACTACTTATTTGATTGGATGAAAATTCGGTAGAAGTAACATGAGAATAACCTAATATAAATAGGTTACACACTAAAAAGATATAAAAAATATTACCATACAAGTGTATTAAGAGACATGACTCATAACACCAATCTCAAAATCTTGAATTTCTCTAACATTAGTATTCCAAACATGGAAGTGATATAAATGGAACTACTCAAGGGTATTGAACAATGGGTAATTTATAGACACTAAGGATACTAATTTAAAATTTAAGATAGATTAATTCACTTGAAAATACTTCATGTAACCTATTAGAATGAGAACAACTTACATCAAATGTGGAAGATCAAAGAGAAAGAAATGATAGATACTAATCACTTGACCTTTCACTAAACATGACTTCACACACATAGACAAGATGTTTATGAGATCAATACCAAATTAAAATTCTTATTTAAAAGGCAATGTACAATATCAAACTAGCATAGCTTTACCATACCAGGTGTGGATTTAAATTACAAGAGACAAAATGGCTTCCATTTATAGAACATGTGAGAAGAGAGAGGAAAATATAGGTTTAAAGGTCACAATGCCACATGTCAAGGCAATAAAACTAGTTAGATTTTAGAATAATGAGCTTAAAAATAAATGTCAAGAAGTATTCTTGGGCAGCTATCCATCTGAAACATCAAACTCTCCAAAACTAGCATAGGGTCCTCAAATAGCCTTCTTGATAAATACCTTAATGTAGAAGCATCTCTTGACTACTTAAAACTATATGAGGGAGAGTTGGTACCTATGCACTATCTTAAGGGGTTTAAAAGCATTCCATGATAGTAATTAGATGCATCTCTAATTGCTATCCATATTATGGACATTTATACTCACCATATGTAGTCATTCATTAGCCTTCTTGGCTTTATTCTTCACATTTTTAACCCAAGTGGCCTTTATATTCTCAATCAAATCCATGGAAGGGGTCTTGGGACATCTTTTTATAGTCTATTTGCCTCTCATCTGATGAGTTAGACATTAAAAAGGTACAAAACCAACTTGAACTATGTATCAAAATATATTTTTAACTTATCTGAGGTGAAAGGTTGGCATATAGAGTTATAATAAGTGTCTATAGACCTCATTTAATATTTTTCATCCATCAAAACTCATCTACACAACAAATCTATTCAAACTCTTACAAAACCTTGTGTTAGACCTTGTCCATATAAATAGGTTACATACCAATTGGATGGGAAGGATATTGAGAGAGACATATATAAGTAAAAAAACATTTATATGCCAAACTAACCCTCCTAAATTCATATCCATAAGTTTCTTCTCCATCAGGTCTTAGGCAAGGGTTTAGGAGGGTTTTAGCATGTTTGGACTATAAAGGATGATTAATAAAACTTGGATATCTAACTCTTAAAAAACATCCACTAAAACTAACTTATGGACCTATTTCAACCATTCATAGATCCTTGGGGAAACATATAATCATTTTGTATAGGTATGAGCTCTTGAAAATGATCTATTGACCTTGAGAGTGCATTCTGGGTAACCCTGAGGTATTTTTAGGCCAAAATGATATCTCTATGATGTTAATTTATAGATAAATAGATTTAATCAACCCTATGAATTCCCTTAAATGTTATTAATTGGGTGAGAATGTTCATTTGATCTTATAAATGAAATTAAGCCTCATTAGGGCTTAGGCCTACTCTAGGCCTAATAGGCCTAACTGTGCTCTAGTTGCCCATAACCACCTTTGATTAGTTTCTTATGACTTTTAGGTATTATCATACTTTTTTCATTTGATACCAATAATTATACATAATTTTTAAGTGTTCTAACACTCCTCATGTCATCCTCTTATCATATTCTCACAAAGCCTATAGTTTCAGGATGATTGGGGGTGCCCTCTATTTGAGACAAAATAAAGGGAATATCCCATATTTGTCTTTCCATCTTGAAGATATATGAATATATATCTATTAAAAAATAACTTGTACACAAATTTACAAGACTAGATCACTTTCTCAGAGTCCAAAACATCATATTCCCCAAGATATACTTACATGACTATGTACTATTTACATGGTTTAAACTATGTTTGGTTGTAGGTTAGTGTGTTTAAAATATTTATTATATATAATAAGCTCATAATATATGACATCCTAACTTTGAGAGTAACTTCTATATTCTCCATCCATCATGCATCTCTTCTATGCTTTCATACCATCTCTCTCCACTTGGCTAGGCCTAGTCTAGAGACTGAGTTGACTATAGGTACATTGACCTTAAGAGAATGAAGTTATTATATGTGAAGGTGTATGTTTGATCCTTGTGTCAAATTCCATAGGTCATTCATGTATTACTTAAGATTATCTCACACTTTATCCTATTTATATCATTCCTTTAAGGCCATTCCATCATCCAAAGTACCTAGTTTAGTATACTATGAGCATAAAGTCAATTTCAGTTGCCATTTTGAGAAAAAGGGGTCCTTATAAGGTGATCATCTATATAAAAACCTTATACCTCAACTCCCTCAATTGTACTCTAGTTTACTAGTGTTATTTCTCATTTCAATGGATTCATCTTGTTTTGATGGTATGCTACCATCATGTTAGTGTTTCATTATAGGATAAATTAGGCTTCAATAATATTTTATATTACTAAGTATTTATAGTTAGGTTTTACTTGAGTTGGAAACCTATTTACACAATCCTTCTGATGATCAAAAAATCAATTTCTTAGGTCAATATATTTCCATATTCTTAGGATACATGAGTGAAACAACAAGACCTATCCATTCCTCAAGATACTCATGAAGATGTGACCTTTATAGATGAGCAAATACCTTATTCAAAAAAAATAAAGTGACATGTCTATCTATGAAACCTTCTAAAAGTGAGGGAAAGGTTTTAGGTTTGTCATCCACCTTATGACTTCACTATTACCAAAATGTCCTCTTTTACATTTTAAATCTTAACTTAATGGCTCAATAAGATTAAATAACTTCATCTCATCATATGAATACATTCTTGGACTATACTTAGGCCCCTATTCTAGCTACTTATAGGTGTTAATGTAAGATATAAGATACTTTTCATTGAATTGAGCTCCACAACCAACTATTTGAACATTTTTTAATGTTCAAACTCGTTGTTTCAACCTCATAATCATCTCAACACTTTTAAAATCTCTCCACTTATTCAAAAATATTGGTCAAGGCTTCTTTTCACCTGAATGTAGGTGAATGTTGTAGGAAAGTTGACTTTGTATGAATGTGTTAGGCCTTGTACTTCATGTAAAACATTCCTTAAATCACACCTTCAAAAGGAAAACTAATCATCATGATTATATATGTTAAATACAACATATATAATTTGATTTGAAAACACTATAGGAGAGAGAAAATCTGATAATTGTTGAAAATAATTATCTATAGAGTTTAGTGTGTCTTCAACTAGCAAGGCGATATGTTTAGCTCAATCTTTCACATTGAAACATGTAAAATAGACTAATAACTACCTAAAAAATGTATTCATACTCTCTAAAATCATGTACAATTCTTAGTTTACAATGATCTGTTAGGAATATAGAATGTAGAGAAATAATAGTGAAATAAAGACAAAATTAAAATTCAAAAAACACAACCAAATAGAGACATAGATTTAACGTGGTTCACCCATTATGGGCTACATCCACATAAAAACTACTAGTCCTTAATATTCAGTCCAACAAATGAAGGTAAAAAACCTACAACACATCCACTTCAATATCCTCTTCACTCTCTCACCTTTTCCACCTAATTACAATGCCCTAATATCAAAATAGGGTTATAACTTAGGGGAAAAATGCATTAACTTAATTTCTATCGTTAGATATAAAACCTAATAGTAAATGGTCTAGATTAACTATGAAATTATAATATTTTAAAATACACTATGGTCATTGCCCCATAGAACCCCATGGTGACCATTGTGGGGGGACATCCCCCACCCCATCCCCCCCCCGCCCCCACATCCCCTTGTTGAGAACTAGGCATTAGAATAAGATCAGGCTTCACCATCCAACAAGATTAATCTAGATAGAGGAGAAACCTGAAGACTATGGGGATGAGTAGGTAGAAAAGAGGAACAAACCTTATTATCAATAGTTTGTAGAGAAAAATAAACCAATCCTCTAAATTTTATCATGGATTTTAATATAAAAGGAGTTTTATAATCCACCAATGGATATTGATCCAACTCACCTCATGTTGTCCATATTAGACTAAAACTAGTTGACCATTTTTTAATGCAAAGGAGAGAAATATAAGAAATAGGATGTTTTCTCCATGTTTCAGATTTTCAAGGCTACTCAAGCATATCACAACAACTACACAAGACATACAACAATTTAAAACCACATGAAACTATTTGCCTTCTTGTTTTCAATGTAGCACCTACATTTTTTAATCCAAGACTTCCACCTATGATAAATAATATAACATGTAGGACATTAAAGTATACTTTGAAACACTTTTTGTCTATGATAAATTATATAATCTCATTTAATGACTCAAATGTGACATTATGACATCAAATGACACTACATACTAATGACCAATATGTTCAAGGCTAAAGACACATTAGATGACCTAGATAGGACCATAGTACACATTTTACACCCTAGGGACCCTATGACATGTTTAAACTATGTAAGGGGTTGACTTAATTTAACTTGTGGTCAAATTATTCAACATTATTAGGGATTTTTTAGGGGTGGCAAGCCATCTATGCCAAATACCAATAGCCTACTCTTATCCATTTAGATATGGAGTAGCCTATACATATATTAGACATTTAATTTCATCTAAAATAACACCAAACATACACCAAACACAATAAATATACACACAAGACAAGGCATTAAAGGAAACATGCATGTATTCTTAAGAACACTTATGGAAAACACACATAATATAAATAAATTGTACCTATACTAGTATATACAAGGCCTCAAACACATGAGGTGAATAAAATATCACCATGATTTAACCATTGTCAAAGAGTGTACCTATTACATCATTTCTACTCTAATGAATCAATCTATCATATGGACCATGCTTATCAACAAACACTTGCTTATGTTGATGGTCAAATGACTTACCATCCTTAGATCATATTCTATCTAAAATTATACTACTTTGAGTCTTCAAGGATTTCCCATTTTTCCCTCCAAGGATATTTTTTGAAACTATAACTTTCTTTACTTCTACCATGCCTAATTAGAAATTTTGAAATTGCAAATTAAGAGTTATCAAAGTTACATCAACTTCACTCTCTTCACTATCATGATGTACTTGATGTATATGAGCATCAAGCTTATCTTCCTTCTACTCCATCAAGACTAAAACTGATTCAATCTTAGGTTTTGGAGTTGATTAATCCTTACACAAATACATTTTTTTCTTGACTTCATCAAAATCCTCAATGACTATAGTCTTCATGATAGTGGTTTGAGACTAATCTTCATATTGTTGCTCAATATGAAATTATCATATATGCTTAACAAGATAGTTTAACTCATGATTATTAGGATTATCAATAAAATTATATGTAGGATCACACTTATTTGGATAATAAGTAGACTTATTCAACTTCTCAAATTCTTGACTTATGGCATGAAACCATTGCCATAGGTCATATTCCTCTTCATGACTATCATCTTCATGGAATTCATCTTGTGAAGGTACAATGTCATTATCTTATTCACTATATTTATCTACCATGATTTGAATAACATCATCATGAAAATTATTGAGGTAATTGGTCTTATCAGCATGTGAAAAAGGATCTTTAATGCTTACCTTAGATTGTTCATATCCTCCATCATGTATAATGCAGGTTCTCAGATCAATTTTTTAAAAGTAAGTATATGGATAATATCCAGAAGTATCTTCACCATACTCATATAGGAATAGATCAGATATTCCCTATAAATTAGAGTATGATCCATCATCCACAACATAGTACTCTTGATCATCAATCATGCAATTAAGACTAGAACTTTCTTCTACAAAGGGCTCAATATGAAACATAGATAGTGGTTGAGCTCTTATGGTTACCTTTTATTCATACCTTCTCTTCAAGGTGATGAAGGAAAAATAAGCTAAGATATAACCTCCTATATTGGTTGTGAAATACATGGATAGGTAAACAAAAAAGTGATTAGGCAAGTCAACTAGTAGCATATATTGAAATATAGGTAAACTTGGACAATCATGAAGGAATATCTCAAACCCTTGACAAGACCCACTAACTTAGTTGGTGTCCCATCATTTTTAATCACCCCTTTATTATATGGTTCATATTTTAGGCCAAATTTATTAGATAACACCTTGGGCATCACTAAACTACTAGCCCCACTATTTATTATGAATTTGTGAACATGTTTGTATGCCATAATGAGAGTGAGGTAGAAGTGCAGAGACTTTTCTAATTTTGAAGAAGGTTCAAAAATGTGATTAAGAGCATTGGTGAGGGAAACATTAACATGACTTGATGGTTATGTTGATGCCTAAAAGTATATCACATGGGTCTAGAGTGTTTAGTAAACACTTTTCATTTATGGATTTAAAGAATCCATTGCATGAGTTGTAGGTTTTGATATTATTGATATCTTTAGTGGAGAGTGGCAAAGAAAATGAGTTATTTCAAAAAATATATAAAGTAATTGTTTGATTATTGTGAGAAATTGTGGCATAATAGCTTTCTTATGAAATATCAAGAGGACTTGAAATAAGTGAAGTGAATTATGATCATAACCTAAGTCTAAAATCTAAGTTGGCTTGAATATTCATAATTAAAGTTAAACTAAAGTGATGTCATAAAAAAGAGGTAAAATGAAGGGTAGGGTAGAAATAAGGTGTTAAAGTTTTCAATCTAGACATTAGGATAGAGTTAAAATTTCATCAAGACATGTACTAAAATAATATATGACATGAAATATAAAAATCTTAGATCCTGTCACATATCAGGCAAACATCTAAGGAAAAAGTGAAATAATGCAAATAAGAAATCAATTTCATGTTGAAGAATTACTTCCTCAAACAAAATACCTTAGCACATATGTAAATAAATCATAGAAAATTAAATTAACTCAAAATTATTCAATCAACCTAGATTAATCACAAATTGACAAGTCTACATTCATATGAACATGTTGATAATCCATAAAAATAGTTTAAATATGGATATCCAAATAAATAATTGAGAGAGTAACCATAATAGTAATCACATAAATAATTAATGGAAAATCTTTAAAAAATTCCTTGCTTATATTAATTGCTCAAATTTTACACAAAGTCTTTCTCAAAAACTCCTTCCCTCTTTTACTAATGGCAATACCTCTTATATAGAGGACTAAGGGGGTATGTCAATCAATCATATCAAATTAAAATTACACAAGTGTCATGGATATCTATCCCTTTACAAAATTTTAGAATTAGTCACTTTCTAAATGGAATGAATTATAGGTAATGCACTTTTACAAGTTACACATGATTTTAAAAAAAATTATCTTATATTTTCAAAATGATATACATGTTTAGTTACAAAAGAATATTCTAAAGTTAATAAATTGACTTTGGGACTCTCATGTTGTTGTAGTATTTTGCCTTTACTATAGGATATTAATTTTGTAATGTTTCTCATCAGTTTGCATGAGGTTTACAATGGGTTCCATGAAGAGATCCTTTTCTTGATCTTCTAGGTTCTTGAGATCTTTATTAGCCCTCTTTAAATCTTCATTGATGCTCCTTGTATCTCCTATGTTCTCTTCAACTGATAAAATCATGTCCATGATTATATTTTTATCTACCCCAATATTTCCTTGGATTTGATTCCTTACCTCCTACATTAATGGAGTATCAATATTCTTAAACTCCTCATCGGTGATCAAACCAAGGAGACTGAGTGAAGTAGGATCCTTGATCAATGTCCCATTTATGTACATCATTATCTCCTATTTCTTCAGAACATTTATTCAAATAATTTGATCATGTCTATATATATTTCCATGGCCATGTTTAGGTGGGATAGGAAAAATATCTTAAACCTAAGAAATTAATCATCTATTAATACATTGACTAGCTCCTTCACCTTACTGCTTAAAGCCTATGATTGGCTAAGTTGGATTGTAGTCACGGAACTCTACTTATTCACTACATATTTCTTATATCTTGTAACATTCAAGGATCTGAATAAATCACACATAGTGGTTTCAAAATTTTTAACCATGTCTCCTAGAATTGATAGACTTGATTACTCTTATATGTCCTTTTATTGCTTCAAGCCCTTTATGGAAACTTACAATTATTCAGTCTGTGCTTGGGCTAGTTCCAAGACATCTTCTCCAAAAATGGGATCCTCTCTAGGTCTTTTTCTTCCTACTTGAGTTAGATTAGTCAAGGAATATACTTTATGATATGTGATTTATTCACCTCTTACCATGAACTTATTATTTGTCACTCTTTACAAGCTAGCAGTTTTTGGATCAAATTTGACTCCAACTATAGATTAAGTCACATGTGGGATAAAGACTTCTATTTTTGATAGAGATACTAAATCACTTGGTGTAGTTAGTATCCTTGCTTCCTCTTCCTATATATAAATGATCCATGGCTTAATATCTTGATGCATAGGAATGTTAATAGATTTCATCATATCCCAAGGATGATAGATAGTAGTTACTTTCTTCAATATAGTTTCATACAAGAACTATTCTAGAATAGGTGGGTCATATAGTATGTTTTCTTTATTAAAAAAATTTATTCACTCAAAGAAATAGTGACAGTCACTTTAGGTCTCTTTGTCTTTGATACAATGGATTATTGGAGTTTTGTTAATGATGTCTTTAAGGTGACCAAGGGCGTTGATGAGGTATCATGTGTGCTAGAATGATAATGATAAAGTGTGATTTATTTTTCTTCAATGTTCTTGCATAGTTATTTAGTGTTTGAATTGGATAGGTATATGGTGGATGTTATTAATGGTATGTTAAAGTTTTAGAGGCACTATGGAGTATTATGAGTGCTTAGAGTACTTATGTAAGTGAAATGAATTAATTAAAATAGTCATATGAGTGTCTAGGTTCAAGTATTCATCTTGGTAGATAAGACTGAGTAAGAATTTTGATGATGTCATATTTCACACATGTGAATATTTGAGTATAATTTTGATGCATGGATGGATTCCCATATGATATTTTATGATGTGGTTCAAATTTTAGGTCTAGACATTACGCATAATAAAAGATATAATAGTTCAAAATTAGCCTCTCAGATATAGTTAGCTAAGTTCCCATACTTAGCCAAATTTATGATATCAAAGATATATTGCGAGTGTTTAATCAAGTGATCAATATATATGATGAGAAATTTATATAACTAGATAAGGATCTAATGAGAAGCAAGTGATTGTGTAGATAGAGATCAACAACATGTGTGAAGTCATTTTATCAAAGGTTAATAAGATTTCATGTGCTAGTGACATGTGTCTCGATCACAAAGATTTGATATAAGATCATTAGAACACATGTGCTCATTTATATGGATATTGATGGTATGTTTTAATTCAAATAGTCAATGTGTACAAGGCACATAAAGCTTCCAAGTGGCATGATCTCATAAGTAAGGATCGAAGATCAATGGGGAGAATTAAAGAGTTAAAAATAGGAAGTTTGTGAGGATATCGATCGAGTGTATTTTTTAAAATTTCCCATGGGGAACAAGATGAATACATGTGTCTAAATATTTTTGATTAAAAAATGACCATTGGAATTTAAATATTCAAATTTGTGAAAGAAAACTAGTGATGGTCTTTTCATCTATATTTTGAGAATATGTCATAATTTGATGGTGGTGTAAAATGAAAACTTGTATATTATTTCAAGGGTTATCTAAGATAATTTTTTTTTAGGTTTTATTGTCCATATAGATGCATTTATTATAGTTTAAATCTAACTATTTATTCATTCATAGTACAAAATAATGTTTGAGTAAATTGTAGATTTATAGAAGAGTGTTTTGGTGGGAGAAATCACATAAAGATGTCATAAGGGTCATCAAAAGTAGACCCATGCACTTGAAAGTAATATTATGTTCTTAATTTTCCTATTGAAGTTCTAAAGTGGTAATAAGTCTCCATGAGAACTATAAGGGATACTAAGGCCTAATTTAAAGGTATAACTACTTAAGGCTGACCCATGGATGATATGGCCAACCTATAAGGATGGTATTGAGATATGTGTTAACATGATATAAGTATTAAGGGTTAAGATAAGTATTATGGCCAACTTATAAGTTGATATTCATGATGACTCTATAAAGAGTGAAGAACAAGGTAATGGTTTTTAGACTTGCATGTGGATGAGTTGAGAAAGTAGAAGATAGAGGTGAAGAGAAGAGATTATATGGATTGTTCTTAGTGGATGAACTAAAGTGTAAAGTAGATTAAGGATGAGTTAGGAAGCCTAGAGTTATCCAAAATGGGTATTAGGATGCATTACTTGTATGAACAAGTTTGAGGGTGTGTGATGAGTTGAAAGAGAGAGTATATTTGTGAAAGTGTGGATTTAAGTGGAAAAGAAAATATTTATATGATAAGGTATAGGTCAATAAGGATAATAAAATTGTGACAAATATCATAAATTTTTATCTAATCAAGTTTATAAAGATGAACACATAGGTCATTAGATCTAATAAGCTTAGAAGAGGTTGATTAAGCTAGTTAGTCCTAGAGGTGAAGAGTGGAAACAACAGTGGTCATCATAAGTTGAAGAGTAGTAATAGATACTTAATATGATATTTTCAAGGTAGTTGATTGAATGCTTATTAAGTTATGGGGTAGGTTCCTCCTTACAATATAAAGCTTGTGAAAGGTCTAGTTATTGTAGTTGATCAGCTAGATAGGGGCAGTAGCTCCTTATGGGATTGGTGTCCCATTAAACTAAGGGATGGGTGCTCCTTGATCAGTTGCTACTAGTCTAAATGTTTTATATTTTTATTATAGTACTATATTCCATATTGTAGGGTTAGGTGGGTTTTATCCCCCAAGAGGGTTTCCCACATATATCATGTGTTTTATCTTCTAGTTCATTGTTATGACTGATGTGTATGATTCATGATTGTATGTGTTGAATGGTTAAGGATTTAAATGATTTGAAATTTTATTTAATATATAACATCATTGACTCACTCCCACCTCTTGCTGATTGTACCTATAATAATTGGTATTAGAGCAAGACCTTCATTTCAAGTTTAACCACTTGAATGTGATCCAAGTTACAATATGGTAGGTCAATAGATGTAGAGTTTTTATACAAAGAAATCACCAATGTTAAATGGGTCTAATTATGTTTTTTGGAGTAAAAAGATGAAAACCTGCATCATGTTTATAGTGTTTGACATTTGGCAATCTATTATGGATGGATATTCAGCCCCCCAACCCTTCCAACTAGTGCCACTAATAAGAAGCTATGTGAGAACAATTATAAGGTATTGAATGCTATCACTTATGCTATTTTAGAGACTAAGTACACCAATTTAATTCATTTCAAATCTACCAAAGAGATATGGAAAGAAAATTAGATCATTTATTAAGGGGATTCAAATGTCAAGTTGGCCAAGTTTTATATTCATTAAAGACAATTTGAAAGTCTCAAGATGAATGAAGAAGATTATGTGGCATCCTTTTTGCAAAGAATTGATGAGATTATTAACATTATCAAAAGTCTTGGACAGAATCTTGAAGAAGCTAATGTAGTACAAAATTTATTAAGGTCTCTCTCCCTCAAGCTTGATTCTAAAGTGTATGATGTAGAAGAAAGTCATGATCTTACTCAGATGAAGATGGATGAATTGCATGACATCCTTATTTCCTATGAGATGAGAGTTATATATGACAAAATACCAAAGGAAGATGCAACATTCTAGATATAAATGAAGTCAAATAATAAAATAAATCAAGATAAGGAAGTCAAGTATGATGATATATCTAATGATGAACTAATATATTTGTTTACAAGTAAATTGAAAATAGGATTAGGGAAGTATAAGGGTAAGCTAACTTTAAAATGTTTTAATTGTAGAGAATTAGGACACTTTGATAATAAATTACATTATAATCATAATAACAATGATGATGAATATCATGGTGAAAGACAAGATAAAGACAATAAGATGTTTAGGTCTGATAAAAAAAAGAAAAGATTTAGAAAGTTTGACAATAAGAAGTCCTTGAAGAACAAGAAGAGTCTCTACACAAATAAACATTATAGCTCATTAGATGAGAGTAAAGATAGTGATTTTGAGCTTGAAAATGAATATGAAGTCCTCTACATCACTGAAGAGTCTACTTTGAGTGATACAGATAATGAAAAAGACAAGGAGGACTATGAGACTAAATTGAGGAATTCTTGTGAAGAAATAAAGATTGAGAGTAAGATTAAAAATAAGATGAAGTCTCAAGTCATGGACTATGAAGATAAATTTAGTAAGTTTGAGGTAATAATGAATGAAGAAACCAAGGAATATGAAGATATATTCAAGCATCTTAGTTGTCAATTGGAAATTCTATCTAAAGGATTGAAAGATAAAAAATAAGAGTATTCAAGGTACGTAATTGGAAATGAGTGACTAAAATATGACTTAGAAAAGAAATATAGGAATATGAAGTTATTTTTTATGTTTGAAAATAGTTCAAGTGATCTAGACAAAATTTTAAATAGTCAAAAGAATTCTAGTGATAGAACTAAACTTGGTTACGAAGAAGAATAAAATAATACAACTCAAGACAAGGTGAAGACTAATATGAGAAAGACAATCAAACTTTTAGGATCAAAAATCAATCATGGAATGAAGATGTTGATATAATGAAGACAAATCAATTAAAAATACCAAACTCCATGAGTTATGCTAAATTTAATGGTTATTATTACACTTGTGATCAATTTTGTCATAAGGCTAGAGAGTGCATAAGAATTGCTAAGAATGATTAGAATTGTCAATAATGTGGTGTAATCAAGGTTGAAGGCTTAAAATATCATGATGTAGGATAGTTTTAAAAACATTTTCCAAATAAAGTAAGGCAGGTTGAGTTTCCTTCAAAAAGAGTGGTCTCCTACAACTATGAGAAGATTGGTTACATTGCTAGGTTCTACAAGAAAAGGTTATCAAGTCAAAACAAGTTTTCTTAGATTCTTAGAGTGCAAGGAAGAAGGTTAATTAACAAATGGAAAATAAAAGGTGAAAGTGTGATTCATGATGAGTCTATAGGTCTAAGTGGTCTATTTATTATGGTGGAGATTGCTACAAAAGGTTGAAGAATGTCAAGATCTCTCATTATCTGCTCATGTTGTGAATGAATAAAACAAGCTCAAGGAGAAGACCAAGATGCTAGTTGAGGCTATTCTTAAGGTTTTTATAGATATAAGTGAACATCCTCCTATTTTTAAATAATTTTCATGTGAATAACATTAGTTTTCAATGTCTACTAATGAGGTATGTCATAAATATTTGTTGTCTCCATGTATTGTCAATTCAAGCATAGAAGAGAAGGAAAATGTTGTATTAGATGATAAATTTATTTCCCTTAAGCCTAAGAAGAAAAAGAAGTATAATTATTTCTATAGATAAAATATGTCCAAGAAAGAGAAGTAATATGAGGATTTATGGGCAACTCCTGGTTTCACATTGTTGTAGGACATTGTGGGTTAGGGTGTCTCTACCTATGCTTCTTAGGAGACATCTTTCTTGTGGAGAAGTAAGTACGTGTGCTCAAGGTGTATTCAAGGATTTTGGTCTTGAAGATATACAGGTATAGTATAGAGTTTTATAGGTGTCAAAATAAAATTGGTTAAGAATATCTATTGAAGATATCATTTTTTTGATAAAGCATGGAGTTAGGGGGAGATAACTCAGTTAGTTTGAAAGGCTTCAAGAGTTGTGTATGATGTGAGGGGGAACATATGTGATATGTTCCATTAATGGTAGAAATATGAAAAAGTCTAATATATTTGTGAATTAAATAAGATTTATATGATTAATTGATCAAACCAAGTCATATGTTTGAATCTTTATTCATGAACAAATGGAGCTTGTGAGTTTTATAGGTAGACATGTCTAAGGATAAAATAATCCCAAGTTTAGATTGGTTTATGTCAAACAATAGATGACATGATATGGAGTATGATCTTAGGGGGATATTTCTAAGCTCTATGAATATTTTTTCAAAGTCCTCAGGATTAAAATATGAGACCATTCTGTCATTGTGTCAAAAGGGGAGAAAGTACTTGAAGAAAGAGACAAAGTTTGAGCATAAGCTTTATATTTATGTTTGAAATCAATGACAAAGGGGGATATTTTTGGATATTTATCAATGATGTCTCCAAGTTGACCAAAGATGTTGATGAGGTATCATTTTTTCTAGAATGATAATGAAAAAGTGTGATTTAATGTTCTTTAGTATTCTTGAATAGTTATTCAGTGTTTGACTTTGATAGGTAGATGGTGGATGTTATTTATGGTATGGTCAAGTTACAAATACCATATGAGGTGTTATGAGTGCTTTATGCAAGTGAAAGGAACTCATTAGAGTATTTATATTTGTTTTTAGGTTTAATTAGTCATCTTAGCAGACAAGACTGAGTAAGAAGGTTGATGACATAATATTTCACACATGTGAAGGTTCTAGGAGAAATTTTAGGTTTGGACATTAAGCATAGAAAAATTTATAATAGAGAAAAGTTAGCCTTTAATATAGAGTTCAATAAGTTCCCATACTTATAAAAGTTTGTGATATTTAATATGTATGATGAGATTTTAATCAAGTGATGAAGATCTACAATGAGTAATTTATCTGACCAGATAAGCATCTAGTGACAAATGAGTGATCTTGTAGATAGAGATCAATGGCATGAATTAAGTCATTTTTTCAAAGGTTCTTGAGATTATATGCACTAGTAACATGTGCCTCAATCATGATGATTTGGTAGAATATGAATGGCATGTGGGTGTTTATGCAGATGCAAATTGATGGTGTGGTTCAAGTTAAATAGTCAATGCATAGAAGACACATAAATTTTCCAAGTGGAATGATCTTAGAAGCAAGAATCAAATATCAATGGGGAATTTTAAAGAGTTAAATATAAGAATCTCATGAGGATATCAATGGAGCATATTTTTTAAAAGTTACCAAGGGATATGAGATGAATACACGTGTCTGAAAATTTATACTTTACATAGTGATCATTGGAATTTAAATATTCAAAATTGTGAAAGAAAACCATTGATAGAATTTTGATATGTATACTGAACATAGAGTATAATTTGATGGTGGTGTAAAAGGAAAATTTGTAGAGGATATGAAGGGATATCAATAAAAAATGGTTTGGAGGTTTGAATATCTACTTAGATGCATTTATTGTAATTAGAACATGACTATTTGTTTATGCATAGTACAGAACAATGTTTGAGTATATTATACATTTACAGAAGAGTATTTTGGTAGGAGTAACCACTTGAAGATTCCATAAGGTTCATGTAATGTGGACCCATGCTTTTTAAATTAATCTTATGCTCTTAATTTTCTTGTTGAAGTGATAAAAGGGTAATAGGTCTCCATAAGACCTATAAGGGATACTAAGGCCTATTTGAAAGGAGTAATTGCTTAAGTGTGACCCATGGATGCTATTGCTAATCTGTAAGGATGGTATTGAACTATGAGTTAGAATGATATAAGTCTTAAGGGTTAAAATAAGTATTATGGCTGACCTAGAAGTTGATATTCATGAATACTCTATAAATATTGAATACCAAGGTAATGGTTTCTAGACTTGTATGTGGATGAGTTGAGAAAATAAAAGATAGAGGAAAAGGAAAGAGATTATAGGGAGTGTGTTTAGTGGATGAACTGGAGTATAGAGTAGATTGAGGATGAGAAAATAATCTTAAAATGATCCAAAAGGGGTGTTTTGATGCATTTCTTGTATGAGAAAGTTTGAGGGTGTGTGATGAGTTGAAAGAGAGAAGAGTTGAGCAAGTGTGGAATTCAGTGAAGAAGATAAACTTTGGAATAAAAGGTATAGGTCAGTGAGGACCATTAGAGTGTGACAAAGATTAGACATGTTTATCTAATAAAGTTGATAAATATGAACACACATGTCATTAGATCTAACAAGCCTAGAAGAGGCTGATTGAGTGAGTTAGTCCTAGAGGTATTTTGAGAGAGATTAGAGGCAAAGAGTGTATAAAAATGTGGTCATCATCATTTAAAGAGTATAAATAGGTCTTTAAGATGATCTATTTAGGGTATTTGAGTGGGTGCTTAGTTTCCTAAGGGCTTGGTTCCTCTTTGCAAGATAAAGTTTTCTAAAGGTTTAGTTATTATGAGTGTTTAAGTAGATAGGGTAAATAGCTCCTTGTGGGATTGGTGTCTCACTAATTTAAGATATGGGTGTTACTTGATTAGTTGGTGCTAGTCTAAATGTTAGATCTTATTATTACATGAATATAGTCCATCTTGTAGGGTTTAGTGGGTTTTATCCCCTAAGAGGGTTTCCCACATATATCATGTGTTTTATGCTTGATATTGTTTTATCTTCCATGTTCATTATTACGAATGATGTGTATGATTCATGACTATATATGTTGAATGATTAAGGGTTTGAAGGGTTTGTTATTGGATTGTATATCTAGTATCACTTATTAACCCCACTCCTAATGATTGTACCTCTAACATGGATGTCTGAGCTTTATTTTTTTGAGGATTAACTACCACCAGGTCTAGTACTTTTTATTTCCCTTTTTCTTCCTTGTCTTCCTCAAGATTTATCTCTTCATCATCTAACCCTATATCATATGCCATGGATATCATATTCAACACATCCTCATTAGACTCATTAGGATCTAATTCTACCATATGAACCTCTTATTTATGTGTCTCTTATCCTATTGATTTGGGAAGTTCATGAGCTGATGAGTTAAAAGCTATTTCATTTGGACCTTTCTCCTTAGGCTGATGTTATATTTGTTTCTTAGCTTGCGCACTGACTGATGGAAGTATATAAGATTCACCACTTATCATATGATATTACCTAGGGCTCAATTACCACTTATCATCCACTTTATGATATCTTTATAATCTAGGGTCAGGTATTATGTTATATTATTTCAATATTCTTGTCACTTCAAAGTATGTGGATGCTTTAATGTATATGAAATCAAAGGCACCGAATCTATGTTAATAAGGTACATTCAAAATTACTTTGATCCTTAAATTCTCTTTTACCCTCCCATAAGGGTCCCACCACCTTAGGTCATCCATATATAAGTTTAAGTATAGCATATGTTTTGATGCCACCTCTATATTATCCCACTATTTGAATGTAGTCTTGCTAATTTTCATTTGGAAGCTATGACGAAGTCCCTTTCTCTTGGTTTTGAAAAGACCATCAACACCATGAAACAATTATTAGGCTACATCTTGTTTAACCAAATTATCAGGAACATGGATAGGTAGCTTGAGGGGATAGTTTTGAGTTCCCTCAATACTAATGACTATATAATATGGATAAAACCATATATCTCCTATTTTTTTCTTTAGATTTATTGATTAATGGAATTATTATTGCCATAGGGATACTAGTTATAGCTTTAGTCAAGGATGGAATGATAGACTCATAGATAAATTTAATATGATCCCTATATTTTTAGATGTACAACTTAGAATAATATTTGTAAACTATCTAGGTTCCATTTGGAGACCATTTCTTTTGATTTAGAATATTTGTTGTTGCACATAGGGCATCTAGGAGGTAAGACATCATGTAAAACTAATTTTTCTTCTTATGCCTAATTCTATAGATTTGTCTACTCAATGAGATACTGATTATCTCACCCAATGAAGGTACAATTACATTTTCAACATTAAAGTAGACCATGGACACCCATACTAGTTCTACATATGTAATGGTTGCATTTCCACACAACTTTTTCAACATTGTCATTATCATTCTAACCGTTGGTCTGAACTAATTCAAAGGAATGTTCTTATTGAGGTCTAAAAAGGCTTGATTCCAAAAATATAATGACATGGTAAGGGTTTCTATCAAATTTTGTTCCTTATCCCAAGAATTGATAGAGCCTAGGTAAATTTGGGGTTTGGGAAACTTTTAATATGAGTCAAATGCAATAGTATAAATGTAAGATACATTTATGTCATTATGTTCATTAATTATCATGCCCTTATCTATCTTAGTTTCCTGGAAAATGGGAGAAATAATATTGATGTAATGGCATAACTTAGGTTCTACAACTAAATAATATAGATCGACCATCTAGATTACCATAATGTCATCATAGAACCTTTTGGTTGAGAGATTCTTTTCTTCTTCCCTAATAATGACTGGTTAGTTCTCAACACTCCATAATAATTTTAACCAATTACTATCTCCCATGTTTAAGGAAACAAAAATGAACTTGGTGTCCTTGAAAACATGACCTTTAGAATCCATTATCAAATATATCTCAATTTCTTCCTTTAAAATATGCTTATGTGTAGCCATTGTTATAATATTGATCAAATTATACAATTCTAGATAATAGTTATACCTTCTCTTAGCTTTATATTGTGGAATTAGAGAAAAATTATGGAAATATTTATGCTTAGGGATTTTCTAGTGGTTTATATAGGGATTTAATGGTGATCGATGTATGTAATAAAAAATGCATCATGTTTATAAATTGATCCTAGATAGAAGAAGATAGAGCATACCTACACTTCTGATTGGGAATACATTTGTTAACCAGGAGCATGATTATTATGGGCATTTTTTGGACCTAATTAGGGGATCACTTTCTATAATACACCATGTGACATAGGGTTCCAAAGCCTACAGTCTAACACAATCACAAAAAAAACCTAAAAGAGTCCTAACGTTTAATATTTAAGAAATTAAATTTAATCTAGTGTACACTAAAGATTGTGGAAAAAAGTGGGGGTTAAAATAAATAACTAAGAAAAAAGCATAGAAGACATAGACTAACATCAATGTATATAGAATCCTAATGCATGGGAAAAATAAGCCCAAATATGTTATCTATCTACTCTTACAAGGGATAAATAAAGTTAGGAATACTTACCTTGAAGATGAACCCACCAATCCTCAATCTCTCCCTTGGCCAAGGTGCTTCACAAGAGACTATTGTGGTATGTAAGGATAACAAAGACAAATGAGCTCTAGGACATATAACCTATCTATGCATCCAAAATACTTCTCTACAAGATAAGATCTGTATATCTAAAGAAATTATAAAACCCTAAGATTTATTCCTTAGTTAAAATGGTCAATAAGTATATGTTCATTTGTACTTATTCTTCTTCACTTCTCTCTCTACAAATGGTTGGAAATGAACTTGTATATATATGTAGATCTTGCCCTAAATCCTCCTACAAATGTTAGCTATACAAGGTCAGCCATGGTCATCCTTGTGTGTTTTTAGGGATAATTCACTATGTCTAAGCTAGGTCATCTAAAAGGCTAACAAACCCAAAAAGTGAAAAATACCCCTAAATTATACATGGTCAACCATGGTCAACCTAGTATAACTAATAGTCTAAAAGTCAATTAAGGTAAGAAAAGGAGGATGGAAAAATAAAAATGAATAGAATGGGTATAATTGAGAATAATAAGCTTATGGTTAATGGTTTTAGGAGATGAGTGTTTATATGACAAGTGTCAAAAGGGATAAAAATCTTATGAAGCATCGATGGTCTACCCACCCCATTCCCAGTGCACCCCTTCATGTGTGCACTTAGAGTAGATTTGACATGTTACTACAAGATAAAAAGCTTTATTAATTAATAAAATTTTGAATATATTATGTGTATACATATGCCCCACTGTAATCTCATCATGTGTCATGTAAGTGCAACACAGGATGGTGCTTCAGGATAGAACATGATAACACACAAAACTGATGCTATGTAAAGTGTAATAAGTAAAAAATAAGATAAAGGAAAGGATAAAATTTAAAAACACATACCTTTACTTACCTAAGTATTGTAGATTAATAATTTTACTACAAGAGAAAGTGAAGGCATCTAATGTGAATAATACTAGGCAAACCTATAAAAGTTACTATTAAAAAGAACAAAAATTTGAGATTTTTAGAAAATAGACATATGATAGAAGAAAATATTCTCTACATCATCACGAATCTAATGAATTTTAAGGTTTTGAAAATGGATGAGTAAAAATAAATATATAGGGAAAAGAAGGAATCTATAAGATAATAATTCAAGAATTTGAATTTTGAAAAGTGTTTTTAAATAGGGGAAAAGACAAGTTATTTGTGTTTTTGACTTCTGAAAGAGAGAAAAAATAATATAGAGAATGAACAAGATAGGATGGTGAGGAGAGAAAAATTTAGATAGGCAGAGGCTCCAAAGGCAGTAACAGGTGCACTACTAATGTGCAATTGTGAATCTCAAACCAATTTTTGAAATTTGTAGTGAATTATGTGTATTCTTAGTAATTTCTAATTTTAAGCATTTTTATAAGTCAAAATGAGATAAAATTATATTATAGGGGTATAAAATAGAAATATAGGAAATGGGTTAAGAGGAATTAGGAAGAAAGTGAAAAAAATGTACTTTTTAAGGAAAATGTAAGGGTCGACAAACAAAATGAACTAGGTCAATCTAGTCGACCCAATAAGCCGAAACTAAGTAGAATCCATAGTGTCATCCCAGTAGGTATGGATCAACCCTATAAATTCTATTGGCTAGAAACCTAATGTAGTTTTCCAAATGATTTGTAAGGTCTAAAATGATAATGCAACACTAGAAAGGGGAAAATGAGAGGTTTTACTAAGATTTTAAAGTCAACTAGGGTAAACATAGGGAAATTTTGGTCAAAGTAGTTTGAATAAAGAACAAAAATAAGCACAAAAAAACATATAGAAGGCTAAAAGAGGAATAAAATTTACTGAAATGAACAAAGGAGGGAAAGTAGACTAGAAATAGGGTAAAATTATTAAAAATGAATAAGAATGAATAAGTTTAAAAATAATTAGGATTATTTTTTATATAAATATGTAAAAATAATGTATTTTGATTATACATGACATGAAATAACTAATATTTCCTTTGTTATTTCTTAGTTATAGAGATGGTGGATATTCTAGAGATTTGTGGATGTGGCCTGGTTACTAGTGATATTGGATTGATTATTTGATAGAGATAGAGCTATACTAGTATCCATAGGTCTAGGAGGCATAACTTATATGTGTAGGATTCCCATGAGTTTAGATATTTTAGTCATGTTACTTAGTTTCTAGGAATGAATAACTAACAACTTCATATGGGAGGTGGATGGGGATGCCATAGTGGTGGCCATCACACTAGAGGATGTCCATGCTATCCTTAGAATGCCTATAGCAAGATCACCAGTGACCATAGGGATACTAGATAGCATAGAAGAGAGGAGAGCCTTAACCATGTGGGATACATGCTCAGAGATGATTTTAGAAAGATGGAGAGTTAGAATGGATGATATATATACATCATATATTTTAGATATCCAAAAATCTATGATAGGACTTTTGATATAGTAGGTGTTATGTGACAAGTCAAATGATAAGGTACCATTATTTATGGTATCCTTGAGTAGGATAATCATAGAAGAATGAGTTCTATATGATTTGGGATCTATAATATAGATCTAACTCATACACAATCTATATGAGATGTTGGTCAGAGGGCAGAAGACCATGGGATTGATTATATTGATGATAGCTTAGATATATGAAAGGTTTCCTATGTATCAATCAACTGGGTTGCCCCATGTAGTTGATGATAGGTCACCTCAAGTGAAAATATAGAGAGATGAATAGGTAGCATAAGCCATGCCCCACATGATAGTATTGTAATTAGTGAGAGGTACACACATATTGTGGCATTCATATGGATACATAACAATTACATGGGTGAGCTAGCATATGGTTACACTAATGATGTTAAGGACAAAGGTTATTAGACACTATACATGGTGGAGAGAGCCACATCTAGTTGCATGTGTGTTAGGATAAATGGGGCTACCTCATCTAACAAAATAAATATTAGTGCTTGATTTTTGGGATCAACATGTGTAAAATCCATGGGGGAGGAGAGGATGAGGACCATAGATAGTGATACTGACACTTAGAACACATTGTGAGTGGCTATAGACTAGTTGAGCACAATGGGGAATAAAGTAGGAGGATAGGGAGGTAGAGGTAGAGATACTAGATGTACCACTACTTCTACAATAAGAGGAGATATGACCACTAAGGACATGATGATGATAAAGGTAATAGGAGAGAGTAGAGATTTATTTCATCCTTGATGAGCCAACAAAGGAGCCAGAGGAGGGATGGATGATAGAGAGACTACATAGGCATAGGCTAAGATGGACATGAGCCATGACTAAAGGATTTGAGCTAAGGAGGTAGCCTATAGAAGAGGTGATAGGAGGCCATAAAGATGGGGAGACTATGTTAGGTGATCACATGGATAACAAGACTATAATAGCTGAGACATATATAGGTAAGAAAATATTATTAAATTATTACTTTAAGTTTTTATTTAGAAGTAGAGATAGATAGATATTTTGAGTTATAGCAGTAATCTAATATCCATCTAGTGTGATTTTATAGTTGTATTTGAGGATGCAGAGGAGAGATGGGGGTCCCTAGTGAGTGGATTACTCCATGACTTCTTAGATGAGACTTTGTATCAATATGATATTACTACACTAGAGGACCCTAGTGTACCATCTACCCCAGCTTAGGCAAGCTAGTTTACACTAATTGGGGAGGTAGTAAGATACCTATAGACATAGAGAGAGAGAGAGGATGAAACCACCAATAAATATGGGTGCAAGTGAGATGAAATCATGGTAGGCCCTAGCTGAGGAGAGACTTTCACATCTAGCCATAGTGATGTAGGTGATAGAGATCCAAACCTAGTTAACATAGTCATAGTTGGAGGTAGCACACCTATAAGAATAGGTAAAGGGGATAAGATTTTTAATGGCCTCCTTACAACATACTATTCAGAGTTAGATTGAGGACTCAATAGGTAGAATGTCTAGGCCATTAGATAGATAGGATGGGACATAACCCTAGAGCTGGAGTATTGTATATGGTTGCATTTATTGTATCAAATTAATGATATATATATATATTTATATATATATATGTATATATGTATGTATGTATATATGTATGTATGTATGTATATATATATGTATGTATGTATATATGTATGTATGTATGTATGTATGTATATATATATGTATATATGTATGTATGTATGTATATATATGTATGTATGTATGTATGTATATATATGTGTATATATATATATATATATATATATATATATATATATATATATATATATATATATATATATATATATATATATATATATATATGATATATAATTTATATATATATGAATCATTTGGCATATTTTTGTTCATTATGTATGTTGTCATTGTGGTTAGTTATGGTTTTTCATTATGGTTGAGGCTATGGATGCTTTGGATACATTTATTTCTATCACATGTATTTAGATTTGTTGTATATGCTGTAAGAAATATATGAGATGTGATCTATTTTCTAGTGTTTATGAAAAACACATATATGGTTAAAAAGAAATAGGTAAAAAGGACTTGGAAAAATATAATCAATCAAGAAATTATACTACACACTAATTCAAGATAGGAAATGTGTAATAACAAGAAGTGACTAAGTATAAAGAACCAAGAAATGGTAAAAAAAGATGGTAAAAAGGGATTTGTTCTTAAACCAAACTGAAATATTTTTGCAGCAAACTAAAACATGTAAAATCATACTAATTCACATTGGGAAGTATGACAAACAATGTAATAAAATGGAAGGTATGTAAAAGGTTGAAATTGGTATTAAAAAAATGAATTAAGTCAATCAACTATACTAAATCATGATAGGAAGTATAAAATAAAAATAAAATTGGAAAAATATTGGTCTTAAATTGATCACACTAATTTAAGATTAGAAATATGAAAATTTCAAGAAATGGTTGTATTCTTACATGCACTCAAAAAATAAGAATATAAAAAGGCAAAAGAGAAATTAAGTAAGCATAAAACTCACTAAATCAATATGGGAAGCATGTCAATCACATGTAACTTCATAATCAATTGAATCTTATCTCATATTTGACACATGTAATTTTGTTTATGACTTGGGTATTGCAAAATTTTGTGAGGAATGTTAGGTCATATCCATGGTATTCCACTTTAACTCATAAAGAGAACACCACTAGGGTGGTATAAATCAAAAAAATTAGATAATAAAGGATCTATGTAATAGGAAGCAAAAATATGGTAATTTGTGAGAATGGCAGGGTCCTATCCATGGTCTTACAATGTAACTCACAAATGAAATCCCAAGGAGAGTGATCATTAGACAAAAACAATATGTATCTAGAGGAAATGTTAGGGATATATGGAATGAAAAAGGGAATGTAAAAATCAAGACTTAGGCATCTTATGAGAAGACCTTAGGAGATAGAAGACATTTTAAGGGTATGAGAAGATACTAAGTGACTAGTGGTCATCTATGGAAAAACAAAACTTATTTTTAATAGACACAAATATTTGTAGGCAAATAGGCATGCTACTAGGATCAACTCATGAAGGTAGATTGTTAAAATAAAAATAAAGTGGACTTACCTTCCCAAAATGTGTTCCCCATTCTTCAGGACCCCTTATAGAGCCATTGGTCTACTATGAAGATTGGGTACTTGCATGAGAAAGTTTGTAGCACTAAAAGATTTTTTTATTCTCTTCATATAATATGCTATTCAACCATACCCCAAAGGACCTTGGATCTATCATGAGGCCAACTATGGGGTTTTAGCTCCAACTATAAGAAGGAGATGTGCTTTAAATCATGTCTTTTAGTATGATTTGAATCTTAAGAATAATTTGTCCTTTTGTATCATTTCCTTTTGTTTAAATGATTTAGATTTTAAATTTTTTATGGATTTCTAAGATTCTTCCTCTAGATAGAAATGGAATGACCAATCACGAGAGATGTAGTGATAGACATTAATTATCTGTAGGCTAAAGCTAAAAGAATATAAGTAACCAAAGCTAAAGACTGACTTAGACACTTAGGATTGACAATGAACCAGCATGCGATCTCAAGTTTCAATCATGTATATGGTTAGTTTGATAAAAATGAAGAAGGGAAAAAGGATATCCACAAAATGGACTAGTGTATGGAGATAGTAATGAGTAGGGTTATTGGCTAACTGATCATATGGTAAAAAGGGAGACAATGGCCAAAGGGAATAGGGTTTGTATAACTAATTCATAATGATAATTAACCATGAAAAATAGAGATAAGAAAGAAAAAAATCAGGAAGAAGAAAGAAAAGAGTTTTGAGAAAAACTTAAGTAAGAGAGATACATGATAAAAAATAAAATCATATGTGAAATATAAATGATAAGATAATTAAGATATAATATAACAAGTAAGATCACCATAAATGATAAGGAAAAATTTGACATAGTGTCAAATGATATAATAGATAGATAAAGATAATATTGGAGCACATGTCCAACCCAAATGAAAATTTGAAATCACTATTAGGACCCCACGGAAGCACCATTGATTACCATATACAAGTAACTTAAGATGCGGAATTAACTAGAAGTAACAAGTAACTAGAAATCAAAAATAACACAGAATATGAGAGATAATACAATATGTATTAATACTCATCCAGAAAAGAATACAATAAAGAAGATGCAACTTCTTATTCACACCTCTCAGAGGCTTCCCACACCTCAAGTGTACAGTAATTCTTTCCTCAAAGCTCTCTCTCTTATGGTCCCAACACACAACTCAAACATAGAGTTGGTGTTCACCTCCAACCAGCCAGTATCCACTACTGCTAGTACACTGACTATATACACATACTCAACCGAGTGCACAACACACTCCAAGTAGATCTCCCATGAACCTGCAACCCAAATGATCTTACTTTGGAAGGATCTTCCTTTCCTTCCTCTTTGCTCTCTATCTAAGTACACACTATACTCCAAGTAGATCCTACCTGATCTTGCTCCCTGTTGTGTTTCTATCACTTTGATCCTGCTGCCACCTACAGATCAATCTAGTTCTGCATACCTACAAATCTAGACCTTGCACAAGCATACACCTATAGATCAATGATCTTACTTACCATGTAGATCTCCTAATGTAGCCATGCACACCTACTGACCAACATCATACATACATGAAGAACCCTTCTGATTCTCCAAACTAGCACCCACACTTGGCACTGTGGCACTAGGAGGAACACACCATGCTCTCTTCACACACAGAAGGAGCTAATATTTGCTCTCTTACTCTCTAGCACAAAAATTACAATACAGCCCATGAGTCTATTATATAGATCTCATGCAATCAATTATTAGACACCTAATTAAAATAATTAGATCCATAGCTTTAAGTCTAAAATTGGCTCTTAACATGCAAACACTCAGTTTGTTAACAAACTATTCATGAAATTGACAGTTCTAGAACTGCACAGGTAACTGACGTCAGTCCCTATCTGCCTAGAGGTGACCAACATTGGCTGACTCCTGCTGACGTCAGTTGCATTCCTATCCACCACTGGCTGAGGTCAATCAACCTAACCGATGCCACTGATTGTGACACTCAGCAACCTCCTTCCCTATTTGCATTAGTGAAGCTTTTAGCTCCACAACCTAAAAATCTCCCACTTGGAGATAAATAGCTACACTGTACCTATACCTATACCCTATCTAATTTTTTTCCTGGCTTGTATCCCTCTTTGAGGTCAACCTTGAAGACCACCCACCACACAACTTGTGATGCACCTCCTATCATCCAAGTAACCTGCAACATCTGAACCTACAAACCCATGTAGTGAAGTCCTGACCCTGCATAGCATGTATACCTATTGTTGGTCCCTCTCAAATACCTGAGAACCCACTTCCCCGAATTGGTTCCTAACTCTCTGACAGCTCCCACTATTGGGGAAAACTTAGGTCTATACCAGACCTCATGTGATTTTAAACACTAAACTATCCAGCCCTTGGTGTGCTCTAGTTTTGCATCCTACATATTAAACCTCGCTAACACTTGATTCACATCAGCTCCCACTTGAGACAAAATCAACCTGTGATCTTCCATGTCTCTCATGCCAGGGAATTTTGCTGCTCCAAATTCCTCTTGACATGCCACTAAACTAACCTTACCCTTAGCTCAACAAAACCCTGTATGTCTGAACCTGTAACTAGTATACCATCCACATACAATAATAGGATAATGTTGCAATCATCATCCACTTGGTAAGACAAACACAATGCTTACACTGACATTGACTAAAGCCCTACTTTGTCATCCACCTGTCAAAACCTGTACCACTGTCCTGCAGCTTTCTGAAGACCATAGGACCTGGCCTTCCATCTCATGTGTCCATTCTCTATATTCTTTAACCAAGGTATCCATTCATCTCAATGCTTTCATACCAACTGGAAACCCTACCAAATCTCCCATTGGGTCCCGCATCCTGTTCATGCCATGATCCCACTGTTTCCTGGATCCTTCCTGCTTTACAGTCAGCAACTAGTATAAAGAAGAGGAACAATGAATTTGAGGCTTCCTTACACTTTCAGTCCTCCCCATGGGTGTTTGAGACTCCTTGACAGCTTGCTATCTATCCAAAATCCATCTCAGTGATTGACCTCAGTCACCACATAGTCTGCATTTGATCGACGTCAGTTCCATGTGACTGACCAGGTCACCGATACCAATTATCCCACCGACGTCAGTCTCCTCTTGTTTGACACCACCGAATTCTCTCATATACACATGACTGATATTGGTACCTATCTATTTGACATTAGTTACCCTTGACTGATGCCGGTACCTGTGTATGCCCTTGAGTGATGAAATTTTACTCGTGAGCTTACTTTGAATCAAAACCCTGTCTAAATTGCCCTTCTCAGAGGTATCTAGCCCCATCCACTGATCTCTATCCATCATATCCTCTAAGAACACCAAGGCTTTCTAGTTCTTAAGTTTGTCAAACACATTTGACTTCCTCTTAAGAACATGCATCTCCTTCTTGCTCATGTGACCAAGCCTACAAAGCCACGTCCTTCCAATAGAAGAAGAATCAATAATACAAACAAGTAGATAAAGAGTACCTACTTTATTACCACATGCTAATTCAAGTGCATCCTTGGTAACATTCCAAGAATCTGCTATGAGATTTACTATGCATCTCTCATCACCCAACTTTCCTGAAGAAATTAGCTGCATCTCCAAGACTAGGCCCTGCATGACCTTCTTCAACACCCATGTGTTAGCCGCCTACAATTTCGGCCACACTTCCCCTTTCCCAACAATATGACAAGGCTCACCAACCCCTCTACTTGGGGCTGCATGGAAAGAGGCAATAGAATCTATAGAACAAGATTCTACTTTATCCAAATAACATCACAGAGCATCCTGTGCAATAACACCTGCAACATCTACTTCTTCAATTCCTTCATGCTGATCTACTACCAACCAACAATATTTCTTTACCTACTCTTTCTTTCCATAAGACCATAATTTACCATTCATGCTTTTCAATTTCTCTATTTTGAGTGTACTTTCTTTTGCCATTTCTATACTCCCACTCAATCAGAAACCCCTGAGAGTGACCTATAACCAAACACAAACCTGCTCCCTACAACCTTAGCTCTGATACCAACTGTTAGTGGTATCAAGCTATGAGCCAACAACCTTGCTCTGATACCAACTGTTAGTACCCCATGGAAGCACCATTTATTACCATATACAAGCAACTTAAGATGTAGAATTAACCAAAAGTAACAAGTAACTAGAAATCAGAAACAACACAGAATATGAGAGATAATACAATATGTATTAATACTCATCCAGAAAAGAATACAATAAAGAAGATGCCACTTCTTCTTCACACCTCTTAGAGGCTTCCCACACCTCAAGTGTATATTAATTCTTTCCTCAAAGCTCTCTCTCTTATGGTCCCAACACACAACTCAAACATAGAGTTGGTGTTCACCTCCAATCAGTCAGTATCCACTACTGCCAGTACACTGAGTATATACACATACTCAACCGAGTTCACAACACACTCCAAGTAGATCTCCCATGAACCTGCAACAACCTGCAACTCAAATGATATTACTTTGGAAGGATCTTCCTTGCCTTCCTCTTTGCTCTCTTTCTAAGTACACACTGTACTCCAAGTAGATCCTGCCTAATCTTGCTCCCTGTTGTGTTGCTATCACTTTGATCTTGCTGCCACCTACAGATCAATTTGGTTCTGCACACCTGCAAACCTAGACCTTACATACACATACACCTACAGATCAATGATCTTACTTACCATGCATATCTCCTAACATAGCCATGCACACCTGCTGACTCAGATCATATATACATGAAGAACCCTTCTGATTCTCCAAACCAGCACCCACACTTGGCACTATGGCACTAAGAGGAACACACTATGCTCTCTTTACACATAGAAGGAGCTAATATTTGCTCTCTTACTCTCTAACACAAAAATTACAATACATCCCATGAGTTTATTATATAGATCTCATGCAAACAATAATTAGACACCTAATTACAATAATTAGATCCACAGCTTCAAGTCTAAAATTGGCTCTTAACATGCAAACACTCAGTTTGTTAACAAACTGTTCACGCAACTGATAGTTTTAAAACTGTATAGGTGACCGATGTTAGTCCCTGTCTACTTAGAGGTGACCGATGTTGGCCAATTCTTGTCGACATTGGTTGCATTCCTGTCCACCACTGGCTGATGTCGGTCAACCTAACCGACGTCGGTGACTGTGACACTCAGCAACCTCCTTCCCTATTTGCATCAGTGAAGCTTTTAGCTCCACAACCTAATAATCACCATGAATGTGCTTATAAATACTATTAAATCTATCCACACGCATTATTTTAGACATTAGTTAAATCTTTATGAAGATGGAGATGAATTGTTGTTAATGGCCCATCAATCTTTAAAGAATACTAGGTGAATACTTTAAGGATCATGTCAATGAGGGAAATTAGGCAAGGTATGGTTAGGAGAATGCATGGGATCAAGATCTATGATAGATGTAAGAATCACTAGTGGAGAAGGATCCATGGGTGATAGAAGGTCCATATGTGAAGGAATCATGTATGGAGGTATATAAGGTGGTTTAGGAGCCATAGGAGGTGATGTAACCATTGGAGGTGTAGCTATAGGAGAATAAGGAAGAGCCTTCTTATGAGAATGACCTATGGGAGGAGTGGTAGAAGGTTCAAGAATGGCTATAAGGTGACCGTTAAGATTTTACTAAAGGATATAAAAATGATTGGTATGATGGGTACCTCATAGATGTCATAGACAATATACCTCACCACACTTGGGTAGATATTTAGGAGGTATATTCAATGGAGTTATGGATTTTTTTGATGATGGGGAATAAGGATTCAATGTATCTATATATTATCACAACTTGTGATAATGGGTAGAAGAATGATTATCTATCCCAAAAAGAAACAAATATGCCTGTGAGTGGTTTTATTAGAATCACTAATGGAAGGAGTTGAAATAGGAATGGAAGCAGATATAAAATACTCATTGGCCTATTTCATGGGAAAAAACCATCTTAAGGAATGAAATCAAACCATCACCAAGGGAAATGATGATGAAGGAATGGGACTAATCTCAACATAAGGATCAATACAATCAAAAGTAAGGGTAGGCTCAACTATAGTAAGAGTGGGAATAGGCTTAACTATAGAGGGATCTAATAAGGGAGGAGTGATATCTATAAAAGGTCTAAGGATAGTTACACTAACCTCAAGGGTAAACTAGCTATGAGGGTCAGGGTACCTAATAAAATGATAATGCTCAATCATAGCATGATCCATGAAAAAATTCCTATGTGGATCATCAAAAAATAGAGGTGTCAATGCCATCTCTATCTTATGATAAAAGGGAAAAATACAAAAATTAGGAAGTATAAGTGAAGGAAAATAATGAGATACATGAAAAAACTCAATTAAATAAGAATTATAATGGACAATCTTGGCATCATAGGCTTTTACAAGACCACCTAATAATGTATCATCTAAGGAATAACCATCATCATAATCCAGGGTGTGAAGGTCAGTAACACAAGTAGGAATGACATTATCATTTGATGAAGTATGGTGAATAGAATGCCTAATCTTGGTAAATAATATGAGAATGTCATCACAAGGAGTTTTGTGAGAGTGAGGTTATAAGGAAGCAAGAATCTACGAGATGAGATGAGGTGATAAATTGAAAATCTTTATCTTTAAGATAATCTCATCGATCTCATCATCATCAGAGTCTAAGAGGTTAGGAAGAATGTTACCAATGATCTTGGGATGCCCATTTTAACCTCAAGTTATATTAATAGAAAAGATGAGACATTGAGATTAATATAATGGAATGTTTGGTAAAGGCTTAATATTATTTATCTTGAAGATACCACGATCTTGGAATTGTTCAAAATTATAACAATTAGTGTTACATTAAATCCTATAAAAGGCTCCATTGTGAGGGAATTTAATTCATTGGCAAGTGGAAGAAGAAATAGATCTCATATAGTGAGTCCATGGCCTACCAAGAAATATGTTATAAGAAAGGGGTAAGTTAAAGATCATCACCTTCACATAGATGGTGATAGGTGAGATGGTAATGAGAATCCACATGTAACCTAAAGGAGGCATTTTCCTTCTATAATATCCTTGGCATGTGTTGCATGTAGACTTGAGATTGTATTATATATACCCATGAGTCTTAATGAAGTCAAGAGAGGTAATGAAATTTCCACAACCATAATCAATTAATGCATTCTTAACTTCGATATCACTTATTTTGATGCTAATGAATAAGGGAGGATCATCAACACAAAGAATAATCCCATCCTGAATCATAGAATTTATGGGAAATTTTATGGAATGAGAAGTGTCTATAGTTTCATCAACATTTATAGACATATCTTCACATTATTGTAATATACTATCTTTAAAACTATATAAAGTTGCCTCCCATCCTGCTAGAGGAGGATGAGGAACATTCATATCTAATAGTAGTTGCATAAGATTATTTCTATAACGTGAAGAAGTCTTCATAATCTCAAGGAATGAAATTTGGGATGGGATATTAGTGATCTATACAATAGGATCCCACTCATCATATCCCATAATAATGTTTTTAGATATATGTGTGCAATGATTAAGGATCTTCTCAAAAGGAGGAGCCAAAGTGCATTGAATTTTTTTTTATAAGAATGAGAAGAAGGTTTAGAATAAGGTTGTAAATCATGTTGAGATGATGAAGTATTTGGTTCATGTTTATTTTGATAATTGGAAGAAGTGTTAATATAAATTTGATTATCATTAGTATTGGAAGATGAAGGAAGAGTGGTAGAAATAGAATGAGAATTGTTATCCAAGGGAGAATCATAAATTGGATCATCAAAAGTAACAAGGTCGTCTTACCCCAAATCATTTAAATGAGATGGAGAAGAATCCTTGAGAACATGATATGTTTGAGATGAAGGAGGAGTGTAGATAGGTTGAGAATCAATAAAAGAAACAACCCTTTGTATATTGGTCATGCTAACCACAGTGTCTTCAAAATTTGGTTCAACAAGACTTTCAATATTCTTGGTGGAAGGGGTGGGCTTGTCTTGGTTATCTTGAATTTGTTTTTGATTAGGGAGAGGGTATTTATAAATATATAAATGAGCATTTGATTGATTAAATACTTGAGTTTTATCATGTTATTTATAATCTTTGAGAGCAATTTCATAATATTTTTGGTGCTTGCAAATTATGGAATCATGACCAAAATTAGTTCCAAGAATAAAATCCATAACTAAATTATGAATTTATCTACAAGTCTCCAGAGAATTACCCAAAATATCATAAAACCAACAAAACTTGTTAGGATCATACTAGGATTTCATATAATGAGTAGGGTAAAGCTCTCATGGAAGAGGCCTAGGTAGATGCTAAAGTAATTCATATGATAATAGAGTTTTGTGAATGTTGATGTTATTTGGTGAAGAGAAATGAGGATTAGTATATTATTGAGAAGGGGGAGCTCATTCTAAATATTGGTTAGGAATGACTGTTTGAATATTGTGAATTGTGTCATAAGAATTTATAGCACCATCATTGGTAATATTAAGGGTTATTTATTTATTAAGAGATGAGGACATATAAAAGGTTAGGGTGGCTTTAATTGATGCATAAATAAATATTATAATTTATCTTGGTCAATAGCCTCCTCTAAGGTGCATGGAGAAAGGGTGTGGACTTGATATTGTAAATTAGGAAAAAGGTAATTAGGAAAGAGATGGAAAAGATTATCACCGATCATGTTAAGTTCACATTTATTTGACAAAGTCTTCCATATTTTAACAAAGGTTTGTGTAGTTTCATTTTAATTTTGTTTGAAATTTATGAAATGGGCTAAAGTGTTTTTGGTAAGATCACTAGTTTAGTATTATTGAACTAAATCATTCACTAAATCCTTCAAACTAGTAATAGAATGTGGTCTAAGTTGATTGTACCAATCCAAGGCATCACATGTGAGGGTTTTTGAAAGGAGCTTGGTAGAAATAAAGGTGGTTAATTTGACCCAATCCTTATAAATATTTAAAAATGTCTTAAGATGAAGGGTGGGATCTATTGATCCATTATAGGAAATTTTAGGTGTTATACTTCCTATGTCAATGTTAGAAATTTGACTAGTGAGAGGATCATTTTGAAGATGATTGATGGTTTTGTTGACCAAATGAGGTTGAGGAATGAGATTGCCTTGAGAATATCTAAGAGGATGAGGGGGAATGTTTGAGTTATATGTGCCCAAATCCATTGGTTGAGTATAATATTGAAGGTGAAGGAGGTGGTTTTGCATTCTCATCATTTGATTTATGTTATGAGATTGAAATGTATTCATTTGATTAAGAGTTTGAAACAAAAGTTGATATTTTTTATTAGCATTAGTAGAATCATTAAGGTTAAAATTAGTGCCAATATTAGTGTCTTGGGTACCAATATTGGTATTGATAAGAGCTTGAGAAGAATTATGAGAATGAGATGCACTAGTGGTAAAATTTGATTATGTAGTAAAAGATGGACTAGTGAATGGTTGAGAGGAAGAAGCACTAGAAGCATGATTTCCTTGGGTAGTAATAAAAGCACTAGTATATGGATTAAGGATAGTGGATATTAAGAGATTCCTAGTAGATGTAGAACTTGCCATGTTAGTTGAGATATTTAGCATGGAGGTGGAAGAAGTTAGAGAAGAAGATGTCATGGTATGAGAAGGGGTCATAATTGAAGGAAGAGGATGGGATAAAATAAAGTGGTACCTAGAAATCTAGTTGAGAATTTCGGAGTAGGTGAATAAGGATCTTCAACATGACTACTAATCATAAGAATGTAAATGATAGAAGGATCCTTTCCTTGATGTTAAGGAAATTCAAAGATAAAGAAGAGCATTTCAGGAGTATACTCTAATTTGGATTAATATTCTATTGACAAAAGAGGATTATGTTAAAAAGAGGTATTAAGAGGGGTTCCATAGTTCATTTGTGAGTGGAAATATGAACACTAATAACATCTAAGAGAGGATCCATAATGTATCTATGGGACACCCTATGAGGATTTTTAAGATTCATCATGTCTATTGATTGTAACTCAATGTCACTATAAATTAGAAAGTTCATGATGAAGGGAAAGGAAGAATGATGATAAATCAATGAACCAAGAAGTGATTGAAATAGTACAAGGTCAACTAGATCAACCTAACACAAAATAGGGACTATAAAACTATACAAGATTGACTAGGTCAATCCAATATATTGCACAAATACTAAATAAAGAGGTAAAAAGGGATACAAATAGTACAAGGTCAATTGGGTCAATCTTGTATAGTTCATATATATAGGAAAAAGGTATAGGGTCAACTAGGTTGACCTAGTATAATAGATAATAAAGAAAAGAATGTTTGATTAAAAGTTATTAATTGAAGTAAGATGATTTTTGTAGTTAATCTATGAAAGTAAGAACTAAAGGGAAAAAATAATCAATTGGATCAACACTATCTAATCCAATTGAAGCACACAAGATAAAACCTTGCACTAGCATTAGCTAATGCAAGTATTTGCACACATAATTGAGTAAATAGAAAGCAATCAACTTGAAAAGTAAAGAGCTAAATAATTGGTCAACCTAAGATTTTTTATTATATTATTAAGAAATGATTTTAAAAGTGATGGGAATTTGGTTGTAAATCAAGGAACTAGATAGAAATCTAAGGATGGTTTTAGGTAGTTTAGGCTGAAAGAGATTGTAGTGGTAATGATACAAGCTTGGTATTAGGGCTTACACCCTCAATTCACACACTGCAATGATAAAGGTGTCAAGTTATCACCCATAATATACCATTAACCATGCTTCATAATTGACCATAGTATCAATTTAGCTTCCCCCTTGGTGATGAAATTTAAGTAGGCTAGCCTTGGGTAGACAAATGTTAAAGTGCTTGATGAGATTATGTGATTTGGATGTGTGTGCATAAAATATAAATAGTGAAACTAAATGATTAAGTAAAAACCCCCTAATTATACTATGTGAACTATTCTAAGCATGTAAAAAACAAGAAAAGAAAGGTGTGAACTAATAACTAGTATATATAAGTTAATTCTAACTTGAAACAAGGTATAGTATTGACACTATATGCATAAAATATATAATAAGATTGATAGGGTCAAACCTGTACTATGGAAGTAAGGTTTAAAAATGAATAGGGTCAGCCAGGGTTGACACACCTATTTAGACATCACAGAGAACATAGAACTAGGTTGGTAAGGTTGATCTAATTAACCATGTAGGGGAAGTTTTAAAGAATGAAAATTTAAAAAAGAAAGATATAAAAGAAAGAGATAGAGAGATGGAAAAGAACATTTTTGTATCATAGATGATGATAGTGAAGATTTCTAGTCAAGAACCTTGGAATATGCTTACAAAACCTACTAACTGGGTCGAGTGCGTTGATCAAGCTTGACAAAATCCTATTATTGAGTGCTTGAAATATACAAGGTCAACTAGGGTCAACCTAATAGACAAATTTAGATGCCTATAAGTGTATATGGTCTACTGGGTTGACCCAATAGTCTGAATTATAAGTCTAGAAGTATAAAAACCTATACTAGGTCATATGAGTTGATTCAGTTGCTTGTTCCTGAAAACCTATCCATAAATATTAGAACTAGATTGATAGACTCGATCTACTATGATAGATATATGATAAAAATAATACTAAAAATAATGAAAAAATTGAAAAAAATCTTGAAAGGGTTAGTTTCACACTAGGTTCACCCAAATGTATGCAATCAAAAATGTATAATGTTTATAAATTGATCCTAGCTTAGAGAAGATAGATCATACTTACACTTCTGATTGGGAATATATTTTTTAAGTGAGATAATAAGAAATGTGGGGATCCTCTAAACCTGATTAAGGAATTACTTATCACAATACAGCATGTGAGGTAGGCTTTCAAAGCCTACAATCTAACACAATCATGGAACAACCCTAAAAGAGTCCTAAGGTTTAATATTTCACCTATGCTAATAGAAAAGAAAGTAAATCTAATCTAGTGCACACTAAATATTGTGGCACAAAATGGGGATTAAAAGAAATAACTAAACTAAATATGCATAGAAGACATATACTCATGTTAATGTATATAGAATTATAATCCATGGGAGAAAAAATTACAACTACATTATCTATCTACTCTTACAAAGGAGAAATAAAGTTAAGAATACTTACCTTGAAGATGAACCCACCGAGCCTCAATCTCTCCCTTGGCCAAGGTGATTCACAATAAATTGTTTTGATATGTAAGGATAAAAAAGATAAATAAGCTCTAGGATACACAACCTATCTATGCATCCAAAATATTTATCCACAAGATAAGATCCATATCTCCAAATAAATTATTGTACCCTAGTATTTATTTCATAAGTATAATGGTCAATAAGTAGATGTTGACTTTTAGTTATTCTTCTTTGTTTTCCTTCTCTACAAATGCTTAGAAATGAACTTGTGTGTGTGTGTGTATGTGTGTGTGTGTGTGTGTGTGTGTGTGTGTGTGTGTGTGTGTGTGTGTGTGTGTGTGTGTGTGTGTGTGTGTGTGTGTGTGTGTGTGTGTGTGTGTGTGTGTGTGTGTGTGTGTGTGTGTGTGTGTGTGTGTGTGTGTGTCTGTGTGTGTGTGGATTTTTCCTTAAATCCTCCTAGAAATGTCAACTATATAGGGTTAGCCATGGTCTACCCTGTATGTTTTCTGGGATAATCCACTAGTTTTGAGCTACATTAGCTAAAAGGCTACCAAACCCAAAAAATGAAAAATATCCCTAAATTGTATAGGGTTGACCATGGTCAACCTAGTATAGTTAACAGTCCAAAAGGGAATTAAGGTAAGAAAAAGAGGATGGAAAGGGGAAAATGACTAGAATGGGTAGAATTGAGAAGAATAAGTTTAGGGTTAATGATTTTAGGAGATAAGTGTGTAGATGGAATGTGTTAAGAGGGAAAATAATATTATGAAGCACCAATGGTTTACTAACCCATGTTTTGGTGCACCCCTTAAGGTAAGCACATAGAGAGATTGAGGCTCAAAAGGTTCTTGCAAGATATAAAGTGTCAGTAATAAATAAACATTTGTTAGTATTATGTGTATACAATAACTAGTTCAAATTATGAGTTTTGTGACTTAGATTTTGATTTGATATTATATTTACACCTTTCATTTCCATGGGTCCACAAGATCTTTCAATCTAACTTGTCTTGCTTATGTGGCATCACTATGTCATATTATTCATTAATTTTTAAAATGTGACCATTTTTCATTTTTAGACATGTGTCACCTTCATGTGCAATCTTGGAGCTTGATTAATTTTCATTGATGATCCCTTAAAATTATTCTCAACCTTGACTCTATTGTGAGACATTGATCTTTTGTCTGAGTCCTTGAGAGTGTGCCACTTGGTAGCTCCATGGGCTCTCCATGTACCTAAAAAACACATTATATTTCTTAACACCTTTAAACCATGTGGTAGCCTTTCATTAAATATGATTTATTTAAATTATTGACCCATCACTCACCATAGATCTTGATTCAAGAGATTGAATGCCATTGACTGATCTCTATTTAATTCATCATGTTTATGACATGTGTCACCACCATGTTCATCCTAAGATTCTTTGAAAAGAATACCTTCATCTCACACTATTGGATCCGCTTTGCATGGATCAATGTAGTCCATCGATCTCAATCTACTTTATTCTAATTTTTTACATCCAAATAAACATAGACCTTTGATTTTGGGCTAGGTCATTCAGATTATGACACTTATGACTTTTAGATTCCTCTATAGAACCTTGACCTATTGACTTTACCTCATGCCATTAAATCTTTGTACTCATTCACCATGATTTTGACTCTTGTCCCTACCAAGTCTATCTCAAAATATTTGACAATTTGACTCGAGTGGATGCACACATACCATTAATCTCCCTTCTAAGCTCTGAAATCATACCACTTGGCATCTTCACATTGATTCGTTCTTGCAGGAAAGGAAAATAAACTAAGTAATGTTTTTTAGAATATAAATAAACTTAGGATTAACGTTTTTAGACCCAATTCTTATTTGTATTAATAAATATAATTAGGACTTAGACTAAAGTTTAAGATTAAGTTTAAAAACATAATAAATTACCCCAACATTTATTAGTCCCTATGAACAATAAAATAGACCAACTGAGATTTCAGGATATAAAGGACTTAGCATAAAATTTTAGACTAAGCTTTTATTTGTATTGATAAATAGAATTAGGACTTAGGCTAAAGTTTAAGTTAGGTCTAAAATGTTAAAATGTTCCCATGTAAACATGGATCCCACACAAATTTGAATCTATTTCAAAATGAACTTAGGCTAAAACACATTAGACAAATGTTTTTAAATGATTTAAATATATATTTAATTTATAAATTAAAATACCAAAGGCTTAGTCAAAAAGGTTTAAGTTAGGATTAAAGTAGAAAACCCTAAATAATGTTCATCCTAATGACACTTGATTAAACCTACAACATGGAAACAAATATCAACATTATAAATATTAGATAAGTTAAATGAAAATTAAATGTCGACATGTCAAATGTAAAGATGATGAGAACCATGATATTACAATAATGAATTCTTGATCAATTTGAATGTTAAAATTCTAACATGATTTTTAAAAATTGAACAAGGGTCTTCATTTTTCGAAAATGGGGGGTGTGTTGAACACAAACAATGGCAACTTCTAGAAGAAACATTGCAAAATGTTAGAAGTCAGATACTCTTAGTTTGATCTAATAACCAAACTACTTATTTCATATGGTCAAGTAGCATCATTAAGATGAATTCATGATTAAAAAAAGTTTTACACATGCATAATTAGGATCAAACATCAAAACCTAGTAATGTTGTATGTGTGTTTTGATGTTTTGACTAATTGCCATGGGATTTAGAGAACAACTTTCAAACTTCATGACCTTAACCATTAATATTAACTTATAACATCAGATATCAATCCTCACCAATTCATCAAATCATAACATCAGGCTCAAATATCTAGAATTCATAATCAACCATTGTCTAAGGTTCAAACCTCCATACTTGATTTGAGGGGATCTCTTGATAAATTAGGATGGATTTTAGATGAGGAATATCTTCATAAATAATTATTTAAAGCAAGGAATAAGGCAACAGAAAGAAACAAACAACAAGGAAAAGAAACAAAAATCAAAAGAAATAAGCAAAAAAATATGTACAAACAAGGAACAAGAAAGAATATGAAAGAAACTATTTTATGCCTACAAAAACTAATCCTAACTAGTATTAAAAATCATTTTATGAATACTTATGGTGGAAAAATAGAGTAGTACTTGAGGTATTTCCCATTATCTAGTAAAGTGAACTCTACTCCCTACAAGTGTTTGAGTTTGAAGGTGTTGTCTCCCAAAGTCTATAAAATTTGATATGTACCAATACATAATGGAGTGAATTTACCATGTTTTCTTTTTGGTTCTGAGGCTTTGTTCAAAATATTAATAAGGTCTCCTTGTCTAAACACCTTAATCTTTGAATGTTTATCAAACCATCTCTTTATTATGGTTTAATGTTTGTTGAAGTTGGCAAATGCTTCTTCTCTTGTATCTTCCATTTGTATTATATCAAGTGTCCCTGAATTTGAAAATTTATGGTCTTATTCCATCTAACCTTCATGAACATGTAGGTTGGCATCTTGAGAGTAATGGGGAATATTGCCTCTTGACCATATACTAGTAAAAATGGTGATTCTTTCAATGCTTGCTTTACTCTAGTTCTATCTACCCATAGAGCATATTTAAGAAATTTAATCCATGATTTTGGTTTTTTTGTTGAAAAAATTTTGATTTCCTTCATCAAGTTATTATTTATTTATTTTCTAAGACTTTATTGACTTGAGGGTAGTGGTTTGATGAAAACTTGAGAATGATGTTGTTATCATAAGCCCACTCAGTCATCTGAATGGATATAAAGGCTGATTTATTATCATAGAATAGATATATTAGTGTCCCAAATCTTGTTCATATTTTCTCATCCAAGAACTTGATCACATCCTAAGTTTTACATTATTTGGTTACCACTATCTCTATCCATATTGTGCAATAATTAGTAGAAGTATGCATATTTGTAGACACTATAGATCATTTATAGACATTAAGGATAATCCCTTACACTTTAATATATACCAATGAACTTTATAATATTTCGTGTGACTTGTTAGAGTGAGAACAACTTGAATCAAACATGGAAGAGCAAAGAGAAAGCAAGGATAAATACTAATCACATGACCTTTCACTACACACCAATTCATACACTTATAAATGATTTTTATGAGATAAAAATAAGATTGAAATTATTATTTAAAATTCAAAGTAAAATATCAAACCATTAGGGATTTTCCATACTAGGTGTGGATTCATATTACCAGAGCTAAAATGGCCTACATTTACAGGAACATATTTGAAGAGAGAGGAGAAGAGAAGTTTAGAGGTCACAATGCCACATGTCAAGGAATGATAAATAGTTGACTTTAATAATAATTACGTGTATAACATATGTATGGAAGGTTTTATTGGAAAAGTGTCTATTTGAAGCAGCAAACTCTATAAAATTGGCATAGGGTCATCAAATGGTCTTCTTGAAAACTAACTTCATGATGAGGCATCTCTTGACTACAAAAAAATTAACTAGGGATAATTGACACCTATGAACTATATTAAGGGCTTTATAAAAAATACATGATAGTCATTATATGTGTCCCTAACTACTAGCCATATTTTGGACACTTTTATTCATCATCTATAGTCATTCATTAGCCCTCTTGGCTTCATTATTCACATTTGTCACCCAAGTGGCCTTCAATTTCTCAATAAAATCCATGAAAGAGGTGTTATGACATCTTTATATATCATATCTACCTCCCACCCCATGATTTGGACCATAAAAATTTCCAAATACCAACTTCTCATCCTCTCACTAGGCAATCATTCTTTATCTTCAATCTCTACCAAAGATTGCTTGAGATGAACTATGTAGCATAAGAAACTTTAAAATTATTTGAGTGAGAGGTGAGGATAGAGATATACAATAAGGATATATATACATCATTCAATATTTTTCATCCATCCAAACTCCTTTTCACTTATAAAATAAGTCAAATTCTTGTAAAAGCCCTATGTTAGGCCTTGTTCGTACAAATAGGGTATAGACTAATTAGACAAGAAAGATTTAATAGATTCCTATACAATAAAAAAAATCATTTATAGGATAAAATACCACTCTTTAATGTATCTCCATAAATTTATTCTCCATCAAGTCTTATAGAAGGGTTTAGGAGGGTTATATCATGTTTGGATTGTTATGGATGATTCATAAAACCTAACATCCAAATCCTTAAAAAAGATCCATTGAAAACAATTTAGGTACCTCATTAAAACATGTTTAGATCTTTGGGGAACCATGCAATAATTTTATATAGGTATGATCTCTTTAAAATTGTCTATCAATATTGAGAGTGCATTCGAGTACCCTTGAGGTGTTCTTAGGCCAAAATGACATCTATGTAATATTTCTTTACAGATAAATGGATTCAATCAACCCTATACATTACACTAAAGGTTATAATATTTTTTGGAAAGTTTATTTTATCTTTAAAATGAAATTGAGCCTCATTAAGGCTTAGGCCTAGTCTAGGCCTGATAGGCTTAAATGTGCTCTATTTTCCCATAAAGACCTCTACGTGGTTTGTTGAGACTATCAATTCTTATACTAATTTATTCATGTTCCACTAACCATTAACAATCATTATATAGTGTTATAACACTCCTCATGTCAATCAATTATCACTCTATAGTGTTTTAACACTCATGTTATTCTCTTATCATCTTATCATTTGAGAAAAAATAGAGGGCATCTACCTTATTTGTCTTGCCAACTTGAATATTTGGGAAGCTAGATTGGGTCATAAGGACCCTCTACACAAATTTATAGGACTAGATCACTTACCTAAATGATTGTGTACTATTTTTAGGGTGTGAAATCTATGTGACTATAGGTTGTTGTTCCTACTTTGTTTTTTCTAGCTAATAATCCATAGGATATGGCATCATCATTCTAAGAGTGGTTTATATATATTCCATCCATTATGAAATTCTTCTAGCCTTTCACACCATCTCTCTCCACTTGGGTAAGATTAGTCTATAGATTGACTTGACTATAGGTACATTTACCTTGGGAGAATGAGGTTCCCATAGGTGAAGGTGCATGTTTTATCCCTATGTCACATACCTTAGTTCATTCTTGAAGTCTTTGAGATCATCTCATAGTTTATGATGTTCATATAATGTCATTGAGGCCATGACATCATCAAAACTACTTAATTTAGTATATTATGAGTATACAGTCAATTGTATGTGCCATGTTGAGAATAAAAGGGGACCGTATAGGTGCTCATATATATTAAAACCTTGTGCATCAACTCCCTACATTGATCTTTTGGACACTACTATTATTTGTCATTCCAATAGAGTCACCTTGTATTTAATTTATGCTACCATCATGTCATGTTTGTATTATAGGATCACTTAGGCTTCAAAAGTACTGTATATTACTAAGTATCTACAATCATGTTTTCCTTGAGTTGGAAAACTATTTGAAAAATCCTTGTCATGACCAAACAATCTTTTTTTTAGGTCAATACATTGCCCCTATGATTTGGATACATGAGTGAAATAACATAACCTATCCATTCCTCAAGATACTCATCAAGATTTGACCTTTATATATCAGCAAATACCTTATCCAAGAAAATAATGTAACATGACTCTCTATACAAGCTTCTCAAATTGAGGGTAAGGTTTGAGGTTTGTCTGTAACCTTATGACTTAAATATTACCATAATGGCATCTTATACATTCTCAATATTGATTTAAGGTCTCAATAAGCTTCAAAACCTTCATCTAATCATCTTCATACCTATGTGGATTATACTTAGGCCCTTATTGGAACTACTTGTAGGTGCTACTACAAGATATAAGATAGTGTGCATTGTGATACACAACCAACTTTTTGGACCTTTTGTAAGGTTTAAACTCATTGCTTCCACCTCAGAATCATATCAACACTTTTTAAATCTCTCTACTTCTTCAAAAAGAATGGTTAAGGCTTTTTTTACTTGACTATAGGTGATTGATGTAGGAAAGCTAACTATATATTCATGTGTTAGGACTTGTTCTTCATGTAGAACATTTTATAGATCACACCTTCAAATATGAAACTAATAACCATGATTAAATATGTTGAAGATAACATATATCCTTTGATTTGAAACCCCTATAGGAGATAGAAACTCTTGTAAATGATGAAAATAACTATTTATAGACCTAAGTGTGTCTTTAAATATCAAGGTGAGATTTTTTTCTCATTCTTTCACATTCACATGTGTGAAATAGAATAATAAATACATAATAAATGTAGTCACACTATACAAAATAATTTACAATGCTTGGTTTATAAATATCAATCCAAATAGAGGAGAAACCTGAAGATTGTGGGGATGACTAAGTAGAAAAAAGGCGTAAACCTTCTTAGTAATAGTTCATAGTGAAAGAAACCAATCCTTTGAATTTTGACATGTATTTTAAGTAGACATATAGTGTTATCATCTACCAAAGGATCTTAATACAACTCAACTCCTGCTATCCATGCCAGACTAAAATTGATTAACCATTTTTACATGTAAAGAAAAGTGATAAAATAGTATAGTTTTTTCCATTTTTATATTTTCAAGGCTTCCCAAACATGAAAGTGAGTTCAAGGGACCTGAAGGGTAATTTAACAATTATGAGAATATTTGGTGTATTATTCCTTATTTAGTTATAGGGTTTTACTAGTAAAATTAGTAAATAAAATGTGTAATTATTCATCTATTGATTTATAAAATTTGATGGCAATCAAGCTTTGTTAAAAATAGTAATAAGGGAAAAAAAAACTTAGCTAGAAACTAGTTGATATAACTAAGATAGAGGTTAGAATTAACTATACAAGACTAAGACACTATTAGAAATTGAGATCTAACTTTCATTTTATGATTAGATAGGAGCACTAAAATTGGACAGGAGCAGCAGCGACATTATAGTCTACCTCTACCATTATCCTGAAGATCTAAGATTTTTGGATTTCATTTTATAGGTTTATGTCACCTTGTCCATGAATTTTTATTAGATGAAAGTCTATAGATATCCTTGTAGATTAGATTTTATCTTCAAAACTTATCTTCCATTGTGCTTTGACCAATTTTGAGAAGGAGGGGGGGATTAGTGTGTGTAAGATTCACTAAATTCATATCCATGCCCCTTGTGTAGGCAAACTACCAACATACTAATATTATAAAGAGGGATCAAGCGATATGTACTTCTCCCACTCAATGTGCTTTGTTTAATAGTGTGTATGAAGATGTAAAATGCTAAACTGGTTATGCTTGAGGTGTTTAGGGATTGGTGTAAAGATTTGAATAATCTTGTAAAGGTATTGGTTGGTTGTATATAAAGAACAGGAAAGATTTATTGATTAGTCTTACTTGTATTCTTGATTTATTAGTGATAATTTACAAACCCTTTCTAAATGATCTTTGAATGGGATTTCGTAGGGATCTATTGGTCATGGGTTGAATGTGCTGACATTAGGACAATAAGGAAAAGGATGAGGAAATAGAAGGAACTGACCCTTGGGGTTAAAATTTCACTTGGAAAGGAGCACCAAAAGTAGATATCAGTGGCACTAGTGCTATAGTATTAGTGTGGTGATATTTTCCTAAGTATACAAGACTTGGGGGGATTGATTTGTCCTAAAAAGAGTAGTCTTGGTGAGCTAGGACTATGTTTGGAAGGCTATGGATGATTGGTCATTAGTGAAAATATGATTATGAGGGTCATGAAATCAAGAAGGAGGGGACAATGGGTTGTTTGTCATTAGCCACACTCAAGTTACCAATTTTCACATTTTATATGACTATATTTTCCCTCCCTTTATTCTAGTGATGTAATAAAGTGAAATACTAGGATAAAGGAAAATAGAAATCATACCTAAACTTACCTATGAGGGTGAAGCTCATGAAGTTGTGTGATATTAGGTGTGCATAGATAGATCACACTATGAAGTGCAAATCTATTGTGTTATTAGATAACATTGGGTGATGTTGAGTGATGTTGAAAGTGTACTAAACCAAGAGTAATATCATAAATGGAGATGAGTGCTTAATTCCCTAAAAGTGGCTCAAGAATGCAAAGGATGGACCTTTGGCTCCATCATCACCCACTAAGTGAGGTTATGTGGTCATAATTATGTTGATATATGTTTGGACTATGTGTCTAATCCCTCCAAATAGGTGGCTCAAAAATATAAAGTCTAGCTAGTCCTTTGGCTCCATCATTGCCCCACAAAGTGAAGCTATGAACTAATATTAGTATAAACTATATGTCATATGAGATGGATCATGAAGCCCATAAATTTACTATGATCTGATAATGTTGGCATGAATAACCAAATGTATTCTAACAAATAGGCCACTCTTGGTCACTCCAAAAGATGGTGATTAGGCTTGTATGAAATCCACTCTAAAACTATTGCACTAGGATTATATGAAAGCCACTATAATATTTGAAAGTTATGCTTGTACAAAATCCAACTCAAAAATGATGCCAAACATTTGTAGATGGAATAATGCATACAACTGCTAAGAATGCCTATGTAACATTGAACTAGAAAATAGAAAGAAAATAAATGTGCCATACACATTGCCCCCAATCACTGGTGTTTGGAACTTGTATTTTTATTTATAAGCTATACCAACTATAATATCTAAAATTATAATTGAGATCCATCATGTCACACATGATATCCCCTATGTCTAGATTCTCTAAGCAAAAGTGTACTAAAAATTGTTGATTCTAAACTAGTCTCACTAGGCAAAACTATAAGTTTTTGCCTATTTCTAGAAGGTATAGTTTTTTTTGTTTGGATAGGAGTGCTAAAAGTGGAAAATAGTGGCACCATCATTGTATTCTAAGTTAGGTTTTATTATCTTAGGCCAAATCTAGTAACTATTTTGATATTTTTACTATCTACCTAGTCTATTCTAGTTGTTTGGAACTTTGGTTATTGTTTTGGGTGTGTTAAATGTTTGTTTTTTGACCATTAAGATCTCTGATCTCTATGATATAACCCCTATTTGTTTCCCCCTTTTCTAAGGTTATGAATGAAGGTCCTATAATGACTTCACTTAGAAGAAATATCCTTGCAAGTGTGTTATGCTACAAAGATACATGATATAACAAAGATAATTGATAATATATCTTAGGATATAACATGGTTTGTATTGATATATTTTTATTTCAATAGGGGTATGCCTATATATATAACAATGTAATAACATGTGCACTATACTAAACTAGAACTAAAAATCCAGTTAGTTGTTAGTTATTAGTTATTAGTTGTGAAAGAGGGATGGATCATGATGTCCATCATGGCATCCAATAACACAATAATAATGGATGATGTGGATCATGGCATTAAAATAATGAGAATCAAAAAAGCAATCAAGCATATAAATCAAGAAGAAAGAAGCATACAAGAATGGCCAAGGGTCTAAACAAATAAGGAACATGGCACATGTCACTCAAAATAGAAATCAAGCATACAAGGCATGTTCAAATTCCACATACACCTACAATTGAAATAAAAAAAAGTTGGTGTGAAAGCCACAATCACATAAAATAGTAAAAATAAAGGACATTGGAAAATATCATAAATCACACATATGAATATAAGTAAAGGACATTGGAAAATTTCCTAAGGCACATACAAGAAACAAATAGGAATTGAGAAATGCAATCACATCTAGCTATGCTAAGTGAGAAAATAAAGTATGTGATAATTTGAAGTACACTCATATCTAACTAATAAAATGAGTAAGTGAATGTATGGAAAGAATTTGTAGTACAAGACTAGGTATATGCTAAGAAATACATAAGTGTTATATACTAGTGAGTGTCGATAGAGTAATATGTGTAATCTAGTAAATAATATATATATCAACATGATGACTAGATTATGTGGTGTAGGAATGGCATAACCTAGATGGTGTTGTCATGTAGAATGTGCCCACAATGGGTATATATATTGATGTGTATCTCAAATGTAGAAGTAGGATGCCCACTCGATGGGTGGAGTGAAGCAATCAAGAATCTAGAAGTCACTATACACACTTAAATAAGATCAAGTGAAGCATGGTAATGTAGATAAATCGAAAAATAATAGCATAGAACAATAAATTTAAGTCTAACATAGTAGTATAAATGTAAAACATGGATGATGCATACAATAAAAATACTTGTGGTGTTTTGACATATTTGAATTTTTTTGTATTTTTAAATTTGAATATTTTTGATATTTTTGATATAAGCTATGTACAATAAATCATGAGGAGACTATGTACAAGAAATAATAAGAAACTATGTACAAGTAATTTTAAAAAATTATATACAATACAATGTGTGAAATGAAATGCTAGACATGGAACCTATGTAGATTCATAATATTTATTGGATTTTTTTTTCCTTCCAGTGAGGATAGATGATACACTTTAAGGCTAATATTTTTGGTAATATTGTATGGACCTAGCCAATTTGGCTTGAATTTTCCTTTGATTTCTTCTTTGGCATTAACATTGTGAATATTTCCTTTGAGAATGAGATCATTAAGATTACATTATCTAGTGTGAACTCATTTTTTGTATGATCATTATATATGTTGTTGGTAGATTATAATATGTTCTTCTAATTGAATGCATGTATGTTCTAACTACTTGAGCTGGTGTAGATTTTTTTCACGATACTGGTCATTAGTGAGAATACCTTTAAGAGAGACATGAAGAGATGAGATTTTCAATTCCAATGGTAAAACTACTTCTATGCTATAAAAAAGTGAATAAGGAGCAGTTCTTGTGGGTATGTATACACTTATGTGATAAGACCATAGTGTAAAGACTAGTTTATTAAACCAATCATCTCTAAATTTTGTCACTATTTTGCTCAAAATGTTTTTGATAGTTTTATTGGTAGCTTCTACTTGAACATTTCCTTATGGGTAGTATAGAGTGGAGAATGTGTGTTTAATTTTATCTTTTATATAAAATTTCTTGATAGTTTTTTTTGTAAGTTATGATCCATTATCAAAAATGATGGTTGTAGGCAAGTTGAAGCATGAAATAATGTGAGTCATGAGAAAGCTATAGATGTCCTCACATATAATAGATTTAAGTGGAATGGATTCTACCTATTTGGTAAAGTATTTTGTGACTATGATTATGAAATTATGTCCATCAGTAGATTAAAGGTTAATTTTTCCAATAAGATCAAATCCCCATAACATGAATGGCCATGGAGAGACAATAGGCTACAGTTATTATGATGGTGTATGCTACAAGTTACTATGTCATTGAGATTTATTGTACAATCTTGCATATTGTAAACATTCATATTCCATGGAGGGACAGTAGTACCCTTGTTGAAGCGATTTGTATGACATGGTTTTTTCACTGAAGTGGCCACCACACTCACTATTGTGTATTTGTGTAATATAAATTTGGGTTTATGCTAAAGTTAAACATCAAACCCATTTTTTGTCAAAGGATAACTTTAAAATGTTTCTACCAATTATTACATAATAGAGTGCTTGTTTGTTTAACTTGCATTTATTAGTTCCTAAAATTGTGTCTAGTGTAATAGATTTGTTTAGAAAGTTATGAATATCAAAGAACCATTTTGGAGTTTTAGAACTACATGTAGTGGTTAAAACAGATAGTGCAATCAGATTCATGTTAGATATTAATGGTGATTGTAATCATTTAATTGTGAAAATAGCCTAATCACCATTAATATTAATTTGAGTCAAAGATGCAACACTTTCCATTTTATTTATGTGACAATTGTCTTTTCTTGGTATACTTTCTGTAGAAACTTTTTCAAACTGTGATGATAAAAATTGTACCATGTTTTGGTATGGGATAAGATGTTCTTCTTTTATCTAATAGACATCATTGACTTAGTTGACCAAAAGTTTGGAATGACCAAAGACTTGAACAGATCTAATTTGGAGTGATTGGGTGGTAAATAAACCTAAAATAAGTGCTTCATATTCTACAGTGTTGTTGGTATAGGAGAAATTTGATATGCAATAGGAATTGTTTGACCAGAAGGGTCGATGAAGACAATGCCTACTCCTACACTGGATGTGCATCAAGAACCATCAAATACCATGGTGTAAGTATCAAAATAAGTAGAATAGGTAGTGGAATCATCTCTAAATGTGTCACTAATAGGATTAGTGTTCAGGAGTGGTATAGCTACCAAATGGTCTACAATGATTTGGCCCTTTATTTATTTTTTGAGAACTATTTTTAAGTTAAATTATTTAAATAACATGACCCATATTGTAATGCAACTGGAGAGATGTGGTTTTTCTATGAGAAACTTCAAAGGATATGCTTTTATGATAGCTTGAGTCTCATTATTTACCATATAGTCTACAAGTTTTTGTGTAGCAAAAAATAATGTTAGACATACATTTTCTATTACAGAGTAATTTTTTTCATAATCAACTAATGTGTAACTAATGTAATAGACTACTTGTTCAATGTGTTGCTCATCATCTTGTGTTAAGAGTTCTCTTAATGCATGGCTTATTGTTGAGATATATAGTAGGAAAGGCCTGTCAGGGATAGATGATACTAAGATAGGTATATTAAGAAGATATTTCTTGATTATATCAAATCTTTCTTGATAGGCCTAGCCCCAAACAAACTTTGTATCTTTCTTTAATAATTAAGTGAATGACTAGGTTTTATCAGTAAGCTGAGTTATAAAATGATGGATTACTTGGATCTTACCCTATAAGGATCAAAGTTATTTTTAAGTTCATAAGAGGTGGTATGTTGATGATTACTTTGAATTATTAGGGTCAACCTCTATACCATGTTCAAAAATAATGAAACCTAAGATTTTTCCTGATGTAACTCTAAACACACACTTGTTTGGGTTTAATCAAACATTGTATTATCTAAGTCTAAAATATCTTTCATAAGTCAATATCATGATGTTATGATTATTTATATTTAGCTAATATATCATTGACATAATAATCATTATTATGGTGAGTCAAATCATGAAATATATGTGTCATGGTATGTTGGTATGTAGCTTTGGCATTTTTTAATCCAAAAACCATGACAATGTAACAAAATGTACCCCAAGGTGTTGTAAAATATGTTTTCTCTTGATATTTTTTGGTAATTTTGATGTGGTTATATCCTATAAAGTAATCCATAAATGATAACATTTCATACCTGATTATGAAATCGATGATCATGTCAATGTTAGGTAAAGGAAAATCATATTTTAGGCATGCTTTATTTAAATATCAAGAATCATAAAAAAACTAAATTTACTCATTTGGTTTGACAATGGGGAAAATATTAGAAATCCATTTAGGGTGTGCTACTAGTTAAATTAATCTAACATCTAAGACATGTTAAATTTCATCTTTGACTAAGAGAACCACCTTAGGGTGCATTTTGTGTATTTTTTATTTAACTAGTTTGGCATCTAGGTATAAATGGATCTATTGAACTACTATGGATGTATCAATACCTAACATATCTAAGTAAGACCAAGCAAAGAGTTATGGGAAATATGTTAATGTTAAAAAAATATATGTATCCTCTTCGTTTCATATGGTAGTAAATAATAAGACAATGTGGGAATCTTGATCAGTTCCAAAATTGAAATTAATTGTTTCCTCATTAAACAATATGGAATGATCAAGTGCATATGGGGTTATAGCAATAGTATCATCTAAATCAACTAAAATGTCTTCGGTAAAATCTATATTTTATTTGAATTATGCATGGGCAGTTTTGTGATGGGGAAATCTATTTTTATGATAGCAAGATGGGAGGTCCTCATATGCTCTGAGAAATTATAATAGTGATTCATCATTATAGAATTCATCTAATGTGTACATATCTAGTGAAACTATATCATCAATAATATTAGGATAAATTAATTATAATGTTGAAGTGTGATTAATAGTGTGGTCTATTGATGTAATAGGTGGAAAAAAATTTATTTGATTTGAATCCATAAAAGAAGTTTTATCATAGAGAAGGGTAAGTTGATATCTTAGTCCTTGCCTTCCATGCTGTATTGATGCTTCAATAGGGTTGATGATTATTTATTCATTCTTTCTAAGATCTTTACCATGATATCCCATCTTATTAAGACATTTAAGTGGAAAAGGGGAAATAAACTAGTGATTAGGTATCAGTGCTATTATAGAAGTTGGATTTGTCTAATGTGTTACATGATCCAAGGGTACACTGTAGGAGTGGGTTGTGGAGGTATACTACCAAGATTAAAGTGTGGAATATAATTCTATGGAGATTTCACAACCTAGTAGTATTTAAAAGGTTCATTGTCTGTTGGGCATGTGTATATATAGCCTTTGTGACTAAATTTTAGACAATCATGGAGTGTATAAGGGGCTGTATGCATGTCATGAATCTAAGGATGACTAAGTAATATATAATAATATAGGTCATTTGGTATGACTGGTTAGGTAGTTGTCATTATCTTAGGCCCTAAGGTAAGATTGAGTGTTATTTGACCCATTATGTTCTATGAGATGTTATCAAAGGCTCTAATGTTCATGTTATAATGGTTTAGGTCTTGAGGTTATATATTAATATGTTTAAGAAAAGAAATGTCGAGTCCTAACCATTATCAACTAACACTCTTTTTTCCCCCACATCATTAATTCTTAATTGAATATACATAGGTAAATGTTGTTCAATGATGTGTCAAAGGGGTAAATCCTGTTTCTCAAATGAAATATGCTCTTCAGTCCATTACATTGTGTTGAGGATAGAGGCAACATAACCTAGTTTAGTAGAAATAAGAATTATAGTATTATGAAGGGCTGCATATAATAAATATTTGTAAACATCCAATCACTAAAGGAGTTATAGAACTAAAACTATATCAAGAGGGGTGCTAACATAAGTTATAAAGTTATAGCTATGGCTGTAATCAACCTACCTATCTTCCTAAACTTGGGTGATAACATGTACTGCATGATCTACTATAGGCTTAAAACTACTAGTAGGTGTCTGATAAGAGTTATATGTACCAAGTTTGAAAGGAGGAGGGATAGATATACCTGCTAGTGTTCGCTTGGTAGTGATAGGAAAATACTCAAAAGTAGACAATGAGTTATATGTATTTAGGTAGTACTAATGCATGAAACTAGAGTTATAAGTTGTATAGAAATATATTTATAAAGAGCATTCCAAATGAGAGATATAAATCAAAGGGTAGATAACATGGAATGGTGAAATAATGCATAAAAAACTTTTACATGTGTTATGATATGTCTAATATGTTTAGCAAAATGATCTTGAAAATTTTTCCATATAAGAGATAGAAATCAAAATGTAGAGAACATGGAATGGTGCAATAATGAATAAAAAATTGTTGTATGTGCTATGATATGTATAATATGTTTAGCAAGATATTATTATAAATTATCCTATAGGAGAGAGAGAAAGACTATGAAAATGAAATACTGAAATCTTGAGCAATTTTGAAAATAAATTTTATAATATCATCTCTTATTATGAAAAATAAGCATGAAATGCAAAGAATGAAGCTTCTTACTAAAATATGATAAAATTAATCATTCATGTAAATGATAAGGCCAATTATGGTTTCCTTATTTTTTGTATGGAATGTAATATATTTTTTTAATAAGTGAGATCCAGTTTTGCAATTTGATTATAGATGTAAGGTGAAACCTCAAGATGCAATGGGACCAAGTATAAGCAACTAGGGTTTGGAAAAATAAATATTTTTGAGAATTACTATTGAATTTTGAAATTTTAATGGATTTTATAAATTTAATATGCTAGTAAAAATTTAGAAAATGATTGGAAAATCACTGGGAAAAACTAGGACCTAATACAAGCAATTAGGGTTTTAAAGAAATTTATTTTATAATTATTATGAACTTTTAAAATTTAATTCTAATTTTTTATTTTATTATATAGGTAAATAATCATAAAAATATATGAAACTTAATAGAAAATTTACCTTAGGGTTTTTAAGGTTTTATGGGCAAACAAAGTAAGCCAAGTTCACCAAATGATTTGACAATTTTGGGAATATTTGGTGTATTATTCCTAATTTAGTTAGAGGGTCTGAGTAGTAAAATTAGTAAATAAAATGCACAAGTATTAAGCAAATAATTTGTAAAATTTGATGGCAATTTGAGATTTGTTAAAAATAGTAATAAGGGGAAGAAAAAAAAACTTAGCTAGAAACTAGTTGAACCAACTAAGATAGAGGTTGGAATTCACTGTACAGAACTGAGACACTATAAAAAACTAAGATCTGAATTTCATTTTATGATTCGATAGGAGCACCAAAAGTGGATAGGATTGGTACCAATTCTACAGTCTACTTTTGCTGTTGTTTAATGAGGATATAAGCTTTGTAGGTTTTGTTCACCAAGTCTATGTGACCTTGTCCATGAATTTTGTATAGCTAAAATTATATAGATCTCCTTATAGATCATATTTTATCTTCAAACCCTATCTTCCATTATGATTTGACCAGTTTTGATAAATAGGGGGGTTAGTGTGTGTAATATTCATTAAACATGTATCCACACCTCTTGTGTAGACACACTGCATACATACCAATACTCTGAAGAGGGATCAAGCCATATGTAGTTCTCCCACTTGATGTGATTTGGAAAATAGTGTGTATAAAGATGCAAAATTATAAACTAGGTGTGCTTAAGGTAACTAAGGATTGGTGTAAGGATTTGAATAAGCTTGTAAGTGTATTGGCTAGATGTATGAAGAGAATAGGGAATATTTCTTGAGTAGTCTTGAGTGTATTCTTTCTTACTTAGTGATAATTTTCCAACCATTTCTAAATTATCTTTGAATGGGATTTTATAGTGATGTATTGGTCATGGATTGAATGTGATCGCATTAGGTTGATAAGGAAAAATATGGGGAACTAGAAGGAAATGATTGTTGGGGCCAAAATTACACTTCGATAAGAGTGTTGAAAGCATATAGGAGTGGCACTGATGCCTAGTCTTAGTGTGGTGTTATTGTCCTGAGTAGATGGGACCTAGGGCAATTGATTTATCCTAGAAAGAGTAGTTTGGGTGAGTTAGAATCAAGTCTAGAAGGCTATAGATGATTTGGAATCAATGAAAACATGCCTATGAGGGTCATGAAAGCAATAAGGAAGGGCCTATGGGTTTGGTGTCATTAGCCACACTCAAGTTACCAATTTTCACATTTTATATGACTACAAAGGGACACTATTTAAACATCCACACATATCATAAATACTACACAAATTGTACAAAAATTTAAAAACCACATGAAAATACTTGATATTCTTATTTTTAATATATTAGTGCATTTATCAATCCAAGACTACCACCTCTGACAAGAATATGACATGTAGGACATTAATTTACACTTTGGAACACTTATCCTTTATGGTAAACTTTACAAGTTCATTTAATGTCTCTAATGTGATCTTATATGACATAAATTGACACTAAGGACTAGTGACCAATATGTTCATGGATAAAGACACATTAGAAGACCTCACTAGGATCATGGTACACATTATACACCCTAGGGGACCCTATGACAAGTTTAAAATACATAGGGGGTTGACCTAATTTGACTTGTGGTCAAATTAGTGAATATGACTATTGTTACTAGAAAATTATGATGGAGGGGGGATAGATAAGATATGTCCCATTAAATGACCTAAAAATTTATTATAGTCATGGGTAACTATGTGGTAAGTCTACTGGGTATAAGCATCATCCTATCATTGGTTCCCTCCATTTGGTTGATATTATTGTTGTTGCTACTAGTTTTGATGTTAAATGTGGAGTTTATTTAACACCCCTAAGGTAAAAATAAAATTACCAGGACAATTTTAACATGAAATATTTAACTTTAAAAATTTTGGGACAAATTTTAACTACTTTCCTTTTTTGTGGCATGTTTTTGTGAAGTGGTTATTATTTAAAGGTGTTGAGAGAATTTGGGGATTATGTGGTTGAAACATCCCTTATTTTGTTCCTTATTTTGTGGGGATATGGTTATCCTTATGGTTATGGAACATTTTTCAATTTATTTTGAAAATTATAAATAGAGGAGAGAGGTAACACATTATTCATTGCATTTTGCATTGTGTTTTGAGTTGTGCATTCTTTCTACTGTCAGTGTGATTGGTTTTGTGGTGTAACTTTTCATCTCGAGAATTTTGGTGTTAATTCAGGCTGGAGAAAACTATTTCTATGAGAAGTTTATTATTTAGATTTGTGTTTTACTCTTGTTTATAATATTATTGATATCCTTTTGGTGAACAAAGCCCATGTAGGGTAAACCACATTATATCAGTGTTACGTGTGTATTTTTTGCTTAGATCTAAATTTTTCTTCCATATGTGTCTATTAATTGATTTTGAGGAATGATTTCCATGTTTTATATTATTATATAATTAATTAATTTTAATCATTTATTCCTAACAACTGATATTAGAGCTAGCTTTAATGGTTTTGTTAAAGTGGTGAATTATAGGGAAAGATATTAAATTGAGTGGGAGCTATGGCAGATCTAGAGTTGAATAATTAAATGAGAAGATTTTAGATTATGGAAGATGTAAATGGAATATTACTTCTTTCAAAAGGATCTTCATCTCCCTTTGATGGTGAAAATAAGACAACCTTTAGGTATGAATCTAGAAAATTATAATTTGATCAATAGGAGAGCACTAGGAGCCATACGTTGTGCCTTTCATATTTTATTACCTTTAATATTTTAGAGGAAACAACTACATTTGGTCTGATGAATAAATTTGGGGAGTTATATGAAAAACTCTCTAAGTCTAATAAAATATTTTTGATGAAAAGATTATTTAATATAAAAATGTCTAAAAATGGTTTTGGAGATGATCATTTGAATTATTTTAATATGGTTGTGAGTATGCTGACTTATGTTGGTATTAAATTCGAAGATGAATTTAACAATTTATTTTTTTTGTGTTCCTTAATGGATAGTTGGGATAACCTAGTTATGGCTATGAGTAATTTCATCCCTGCTAAAGGAAATTTAAAGTTTGAGGATGTTGTAGGTGTGATTCTTCATAAGGAAGTCTGAAGGAAGAGCACTAAGGAATCATCTTCAGGGATTGATTTGATGGTGGATACTAGAGGGAGAAAAAAGAATAGAAGAAAAGGAAACCATGGAAATTAAAAGGGTTAGGGAAGACCTAAATCTATAACCAAGATAATGTGTTGGCAATGTAGGAAAAGTGGACACATAAAGAAGGAATGTTGAGAACTTCAAGACAAGAAGACCAAACATGAGGAGGCCAAGGAGGTAAATATGATAATAATTAATTTTAGTTAGGATGCTTTAATTTTTTCCTTGGATAATGTTTCTAAATATTTGGTATTAGATTTAGGAGCTTCTTTTCATGCCACCCCACATAGGCATCATTTTATGGATTATGTTTAAAGAGATTTTGGACATGTTTATCTTGGTGATGATGAAACATGAAATATAGAAGAGAAAGTTTTTGTTTAGGTGAAGATACATAATGGGAACACATGGATACTAAAGAATGTTAGACATGTCCCATAGTTAAGGTAGAATTTAATTTTAGTGGGACAATTGGATAGCAAGGGCTATTCGATGATGTTTTCAATAGAATCATAGAAAGTTACTGAGGGTGCTCTTTTGGTTGAGGGAGGTAAGAAAAATGGTAATTTATATTTGACTATTACTATTGATCACTATAATTTAGTTGATGTAGATGGAAATGTAACTTTGTGGTATTACAGGCTTAGTCATATGAGTCGAAAGGGCATGTAGATATTCAAAGACAATTTTCCCAAACTGAAACAAGTTGTAGACACTGAAATCATGTCTATCCCTTGGTCATCTTCCCCCTTAGTCCCCTTGACCCTCTTCTAAACATTTCTAACCCACTCATATTATTAATTTAAAATAAATTGACTATTTTAAATTAATAGACCCCCTTGACACCTCACCCCTCCTTGGATACCTCTCCTTGGATGCCATCCCTCACCCCATGCCAAATCTTAAATGCTTAACCCCCATTTCATCCTTTCTTCTAGCCTCTCGCACTCATTTAATCCACCTAGGACCATTTTCCAATGACATGCTTAGACTTGGTGGTTGCAAGAATGGGTAGAGGGCTAAAAATAGCCTCTTTTCCCATTCTTCAGCCACTGACATTGGTTCCCTTAAAATAGCATTTCTATTTTTTTGCTCCCCTCCGATGAACGTGAATTCTCTCACTCAAGCTTCCCAGCATTCTTGCTTCTCAATTTCTTGCAGGTATCAACATTTTAACAACACTCTCCAGGCTCAGAGGTCTTACACCAGTCATTCCACATAGGATTGAGGATTGCATGACATCTCCATCACCAGCCACAATGGAAACAGGGCTCCTGCACCTCTACCAACTCCATCCACAGCTAAGTATTTGTATTAGTTTCATTTTACTATCTTTTTAAATACTTTAGCAGACAGTCCACTACCATTTCCAAGCATTCTGGACACAACCTAGTCTATCCTTTTCAAAGAGGTTGAGAGGCCTTCTCTCACCCTTATCTCCCCCTTTAGCCCGTGACATTCATCTGATCCCTCATTTGGACCATACCTTTTGCCTTGTAAGCCTAGCATAAGCCATCAAACTCTCACAAATGCCCCAAATCACTTTACTGACCATAGACAGCCCTGAGACTCATCCAAATCCTTACTACCCAGACTGACGCTGGCTACCAGGAACATTTATTCTACCGATGTCAGTAGCCTAACTGATGTTGGCAACCCGACTAACCGATGCCGGTAGGACCACCGACATTGGTGACTGTAGAAAATAGATTGCCCAACTTAGGTATGCATCTATCTCTAATTTATTTTCTTCAGTCTTTCAATATTTCATTTCTTTTAAGCAACATTATTCTCTGTAACAATCAGTGGACTGTCATCCCTCCAAGAAGTCTTTGCACTTCTAGGATCAAGCTTTCGCTTGGCAGTCCACTTTCTAGCTATCTAACAACCTCTGTGTCTGAGTCTCTTTCTTCTACAAGTGTCATCCTCAACAGCCAAAGAGGAGTTCCTTCAGCCATCTAAATTTGGTGCGCAAGACTTCATCTGGGTACGTACAAACCCCTAACCATATATCTTAGTTTCTTATTCCTTTTGAATGTGAAAGTGAAAATAGTTAGAAACATTCTGGGATGCCCAGTGGGACCCTAGAAGTCTTTTTTGGGTCCATACTTTTTCTTCTAAAGATAAACTTTTCATATAGGTGCATTAGGTCTCTCCTTACATCTCTTTCTTCTATCTCTTCCAAAAGACACCATTAACAAGGTTAAAAAGAACCCTTCTTTCTTTCTTGCATCTTAGACTAGTCAAAGTCATACTCTTCAACCTCTTCTCACTTGTCTACATACGAACACACATTTCAATTTGGGCTTAAAATAAATTGAATTTCATTTCTTCCTGAATGCATACTTAGCTCTCACATCTAGTAATTAAAAATGCATCATGAATAAAGTGTAGGCCACTTATATTACACATCCAAACCACTTGCACAAACTCAAAAATCTAAACTTACCTGAGACAAGGTCTGACTAGGATTTCATCACCTAGCAGATACCTTACCCATCCCGACAATCCCACTTGGACTTCACTACCAAGGGGAAAGCCCACTTTGTTCTCTGGTAGAGGATAATCTCTAGGGGAAGTATATACTGGCCAAGCAAGACCAGCTTATCACTGGGCTCATGAAGTGAGGGGAGCTTGCTCCTTAACACCAAGCCACATACAAAACCTAACATAGATCTTGAGCATTGAAACTAACCTAAAACCAACTTTAGACTACCTCTTTTAGGACCCTTTCTACAAGCCAAATTCCCAAACACACTCTAAGGCATAACCCAACATGATTCTAAAAGTTTATTATTAGGATTCAATGCTTAGGGTCTACCTATCTCCATCTATTTTTTTGCTTCTATCTAGATTTTTGAGCTAGTGAGGACGTTTTATTCTTTCCAAAAAATTTCAAATTCTTTAAATTTCTGGAAAAACATAGTCACTAACATTAGTTTTCCTACAGATCTCAGCGACTATCTTTGCTGATATCAGTTATTTGATCGACATCGGCAATCTGTTCCATTGACGTCGGTCTTTCTACTAATGTCGATCACTGTCTAAACTTTTCTTCTCAAAACAACAAGCTTAAAAATCTGACTTTCTTGCTATCCATCATCCATCTTGGTTTTTTGAAACTGAAAAACACAATTTCTAGAACTTGAACCTTTTTGCCTTGAATGGTTTTGACATGTAGTCAAACTAGAACCCTTCTTGACCACATGAGGCATTAATCTCTTCCACTTTCACCCTCCATAACAAGTCCCTTAATGGAGTATCATTCAGACAACAAACATACTCCTATCCAGCTGACCTCGACTCGACCATCTATTGTTCTCGAAGGGGATCAGGACTTCAAAAGGTTCCTTTACCTTAATGTCAAGGCCCTTCAACATTATCTCACAAAAATTTAATGTGAGACTCTTTTGGCAACCCAATTTATGGGATGCTGACCTCCTTAGTTAAGAAGGCGATCGTATCGACAACCACCGCTGTAATTCAACCCATAGACACCCAAGCCAATACCTCAACCAATAACCTGACTATATCCTATCTTTAGAGTGTGACCTCTCCTTCTTTTCTTAGACCTATCTCCATTGGGGTTTTGACACCCCCTCAACAACAAACTTCTACCCCCTTCCAAAACCTAGTTGTCTCCATCCCCCCTACTTTTGCACCTATCAACACAAGAGTAACTACCTACCCTTCAACAAGTGTGGCCACCCCTCAACCACCTTTGGCAGCCCCTATCTAATTTGTGCCCAGCAACCCCATAGCACAAGTGCCCTTGGCTTCAACATTTGCCTTGATAACTAGCTACCCATATGTTGCACCTACACAAGTGCTACCAACCACATCATACGCCCCTCTCAATACCTTTCAAATGCCCTACAACCTAGGGGGCACTCCATCTACAAATCCGTCAACTGACCTAATCAAAATGTTGATGGACAAAATGTCTAGTCTTGAGACCTCAGTTTTAGGTTTTAGAAATGCTCTCTCATATGAGCAAATTTGCAATGAACCCATTCATCCCTCAGTCCCAATCCGGCCGTATCCTAGTCAGTGGGAACTTCCTAAATTTTCTTGTTTCTAGAGTAAGGAAGACCCGTAGCAGCATCTACGAGCATTCAGACATGCTTGTTATCTTATAGCCCATGATGATGTGTTATTGCTACGCACGTTCCCCATGTCATTTTCTAGTCCTACCCTCAACTTGTATAGCTCGCTTACTAGTCACTCTATTTTCACATTCACCCAGCTAGCCCAGCTTTTCCTTGACCACTTTTTGATCAATATCACCAGAAAGGTCTCCATCATAGACCTATACTCTATCAAACAATTCAACGACGAATCAATTGCTGATTTTGTCACTTGATGGAGAGGCCTGATCAATCAAATCTCCTTTTCCCTACCTCAACCTAAGCTCATTTAGCTCTTTTCAAGAGCATGTGCTAAGCACATCTCTTCTACCTTACAGGTCCAGACATTTTACACCTTCGACGAGGCTTTCATGATGGCCAAGAAGATCAAACTACGTGCCATCGAGGAAAACAAAGTCAAGTTGTGGAGTAAAAACCCCAACACCAAGTCCAATGACTCTTCCTCTAAACCTTCTTCTAATCCCAAATCTAAGGCATCAACAAATGCTATAGTTGTTAAACCATCCTCTTCAACAACCAATTAGCCTGAACCATCCACATCCAAAAGTATCACATGACAATTCCAGCAAAGATATGTGCAGCACCAGTATACTCCACTAGGAGAGTCATATGCATCTGTGCTAGACAAACTTGTCAAATAGGGAGTTCTCAATCTCCCCCAAATCTAACCACCTCCTCAGTTTGATCCCTCACACACCATCCCTATGTGGTATAGGGAGAATGACTTTTATAATTATCACCGTGTTATAGGCCATGACATGGGCAACTGTAAGACTCTCAAGAACATCATTCAATACATGCTAGATAAGGATGACCTCGTCTTGGACAACCCAAATGTGCCACCCAATCAAATCATAAACATCTTTAAAGAGCCCTTTCCCAACCATCTGCCTAGCCAGAACAATGTGCAGACCATGACTGATGACCCTCAAGAGCATAACATACGCATAGTCAACACTGTCTCACCTCTCATGCGTGACCAACCTCTCTCACAATCTCAAGAGGTTAGTCAACCCATCAGTCCATCATACGTAGACCAACCTTCTTCCCCTATTAGTTCTCCATTGACTTCTCTTATATTGGAGGACGCCTTGACCATATCGGCCCCACTCGTCCCACCGTCCTCCTTCTTGCTACCGATGGAGGACCCTACCCTTCCTACTCCTCAATTGCAAGTGGAGGGTACAATCATCCCTGCCCTCTACCCTCTTGAGGAGCCACTTTCTCTTATTTATTCTCGACCAAGGGAAGAGCCTGTCTCTCTGCCTTCTTTGACCAAAGACGAACCTATTATGACTTCATCATGCCTTGGGTCTGAGATTACTACACCTACCTCATTTTTAGCCCCGCAACCATCCACATCTTCTAAAGGACCAAAGCCTCATCTGACATCTTCCTAACCATTCTCTTGATTGGTGGAAAAACTAGGACTTCTCCATTCAAGGAAAGTGGAACATTAGGCATTATTGGAGTAACTCAAAGCTCTTCAGCTTGCTCATCCCATCTCATCTCATACCGTTGACCCACCCATGGCAAAATCTCCCAAAAATTCCAACAAAGACTAGACTTCTACCTCAAAACCTTCAAAATCTCAACCATCCACATCAAAACCAAAACCCTCATCTACAACATCAAAACACTCAGTGTTTGCCCTGTCCCTAACCTCACTCACCCACAAGTGAAGGTAGACTTGGACTAGGCCTCACCCAATGGTAGTCCTCAAACCAAATCACAGAAGATTGCTAAACCACGGTGGTGAACTCCTCCTCCACTGTCAACATTGCCCTCCATTTTGGGCCCTCATCCCTTGACCATAATAGGAGTGCTCCCTACTCTAACCCCTAACCAAAGCAATTTGCCTCCATTACTCCTTTTGCCTACCACAAGCCTACCCTCTCTGAAAAATTTGGCACCTCTCACAAAGAAAGTGTCATCTTCACATGTGGCCACACCACCAACCCAAAAGGTGGTATGGAAGCCTCCTTCAATACCTCCTAAGCAAAAGTCATCAAAATCTCATGCATCAACGAGCATGGACCCTTTAGTGGGTTCATATGCCTTGATATTGCATCGACTTTTGCAAACTTCTAGCATAACCCTTCTGCCTATCAAGCCATTCCAACCCCTCAGGTCAAAACCTTCCTAGTTCGATGATACTAGGATTTGCCTATATCATCATAGGATAGGACATGATACCAAGAATTTTTGTGCCCTCAAAGTGGTCATTCGCCAATATATAGATAAAGACACTCTTCTTCTTGAGGATACTACCAACAGACCTTTGACACCCTCCCATACCTCTCAGGCCTCTGCAACCTCATCGACATCTCATCAACAGACTATGGCCCCTTCATCTCCTTCGCCCCCTCTCTTTGAAATTAATGCCATCCACATAACCACTAGGTCAAAAAAGGATAAGGCAAAAGAAAAAGTTGTTATTCCTTGGACCTATCCCTTTGTCAAACTGCCTCAACCACCCAAACCTAAAATATCTATCCTAGGTGCATCCCAACCCTTTTCTTCAGGGGCAATCCATGACTCTATGTTAAAACAACTTAACCAAATGCCCATGAGGATGACCTTGTATGACCTCATCCAAAGCTCACCCCAGGACCATCAAGCTCTAATCAAAGCCTTACAGGCAGTGGAGGTCTAACCCGAGGACCCCTAACCACTAGCTGCCCTAGTCCACACATTACCCCCCATTGCCTCTATCACTTTTAGCGATTCTGAAATTCCTACCTCTACCTCAAAAGATCAAGACACTACTCTCTTCATCACCGCCTATGTTGATCGAATCCGCATTAAGTGAGTTATGATTGATGGAGGTGCCAGCATTAACATCATCTCTACTCATGCCTTTAATCAATTGGCCCTCCCTAAGAATTGCATAACAAAAACTGATGCAATCCTTCGATCCTTTAATGACACCACTACCACAACCATTGGCACCACCATCCTCCATATTCACATTGGCCCGCAGACTATCCCAGAGCTCTTCTACATCATCGAAGGAGAGTTCCAATATAACATGCTATTAGGATGACCCTAGATTCGTGCCATGGCTTGTGTCCCCTCTACACTACACCGTTGTGTAAAGTTTGAACACGATGGGCAAGTCCACATCATTACTATCGACCCATCACCTTTCAAAACATGTAACACAACCTATCAACTAAATGACATTCTCATTCCTCTCAAGACATCAACTCAGACGCCACCTCCATTCGTGAAATCTTCAACCAATTTGCAAACGGTGGTTGCGCTCACACCACCTCTTCAAGTGACAACTAAAGACCCCATGGAAGATATCTTCCAATGACTTTCACTTGGGGAATATCACTTACTTACCTTAGACATGTTCCAAACTCTGCAAGAGTATGGACAGCTTCACCACAGTCTAAGTTATGACCATCGAATCAGAAGGGTCATTCTTTATGGTCCTCCTAGCCTTCAAACCAATCTTAGCTATGGGGGGATAGATCGATCTCCCACTGACGGGAATCCTCTCGCCTCACCTCAACCATTCACATTTGACTTCTCATTTCTTGGCAACCCTGCCTTTGCTCACACCTACCTTTATAGGTGTGCATGGAAGGGTTTTGGCTTTGGGCACTACGAGCAAGGCTCCCATCATCCCATCAAACTCTTCAATGATGATAATGCCAAGAAATGATATGGTTTGGATTTCCAAGAACCTACTTAGGCCTCTACAAACCTTTATCCCAAACCCACCATCGACCAATCTCCTCTAGACTCGCCTATTCTTCCCCCTTCACCTACGGAGTCAGTGGTTTCCATCCCTCCTAGTTTTTTTTTGCATAAACACCATCCACTTGGAACCCCTAACCTATCAGCTAAATGGGTTTTTTAGGTCTCTCCCTCTCATTTATCCCAACATGATAGACGATGAGTCAGCAACCATCAACACTATCCACTACATAGACGATGATGTCATTCTCACCTACATGGGCACTGATGACTCTTTCATTCAACACTCCCTCCCTTCTGAAATGTAGGTTATGTTAAATGAATCAACCATTGACATTAACCTCCCATCTTCTGATGTTCCTCATGTCTTAAAGATTGGTCAATCTTTGGATGCCCAAGAGCAGATCGACTACACCAAGTTCCTCTCAGACCATAACAAAGCCTTTGCTTAGACCTACAGTGACATGCCTAGCATCGACACCAACATTACCATCCATAACATTGTCACAAACTTGAAAGCTAAGCCTATCAGGCAAAAGCTTCAAAAGATGCATCCTTGAGTTGCGCTCTTTGTCAAAGAAGAGCTTTAGCATCTTCTCTCTCTCTCTTTCATCCAACCCATTGATTATCCACAGTGGGTGTCTAACATCATCCCTATCACCAAAGCAATTAGGGGGATCTGAATCTACACTAACTATCATGACCTCAACCTAGCCTATCCCAAAGATGACTTTCCTCTTCCCAACATTGACCAACTTGTTGATCTCATGGCCAATCATGAGATGCTATCACTCATCGATGGGTTTTTAGGATATAACCAAATCTTGATTGCACCAAAAGATTGACACAAGACTATTTTCATCACCCCATGGGGAACTTTCTACTATCGAGTCATGCCCTTTGGCCTGAAGAATGCAAGTGCCACATATCAACGTGCCATGACTTACATTTTCCATGATCTCCTCCACAAAATCATGGAGGACTATGTGGATGACCTGCTCGGCAAGTCCAAGCTTTGCCATGACCATTTGACCATCCTCAAGATCATCTTCCCTCACCTTTTTCAATACAATGTTCATCTTAATCCCAAGAAATGTGTCTTTGGGGTCCTCTCAGGCAAGCTCTTGGGTTTCATCATCTCTCTCCATGGCATCGAGATAGATCCCACCAAAATCTGTGTTATCCTCAGGATGCCACATCTGACCAATCTCAAGCAGCTTCACAGTCTGCAAGGGAAGCTCTAGTCCATCCACCACTTCATCTCGCAACTTTTTGACTACTACCAACCCTTTCATCATCTCCTCAAGAAGGACATCTCCTTTAGATGGGATAAAGACTGCCAAGAGGCTTTTAAAGCCCTCAAACACTATCTAGTCTCTCCACTAGTCCTCATTCCACCTAAAGATGACCAACCCTTCTACCTTTACATCTCAACAACCAACCATTTGTTAGGTGCCATGATTGCACACCGAGACAAGCAACATCATGAGCAAGTGGTTTACTATATCAGCCAAACACTTGTTGATTATGAAACTTGGTATACTCATACCGAGAAACTCTATTTGGCATTAGTCTTTGCCGCTACCAAGCTCTGCCATTATCTTCTTAATCATAAGACCTTTGTCATCACTCACACTGACCCTCTTAAATACATGCATTCTAAGGCATACCAAAACTAGCGTATGGCTCGTTGGCTCATGCTTCTTGCTGAGTTCGACTTGGACTCCATCTAGCAAAAATCCATCAAGGGGCAAACAATTGTTGACCAACTGGCAAATGCCCCTCTACCTGACAATCAACCTTCTCAGTGCGAGTTTCTCAATGAATCTATCACCACAATTTCCACTGATGACACCATCTATCAAATGACCATGTTCTTTGATGGCTCCAAATGTCAACTTAGTGGGGGTGTGGGAGTCATTCTCATCCCACATGAAGGTGAACCAGTGCCTCTATCTTTCAAGCTCAACTTTGAATGTACCAATAATATAGCTGAATATGAAGCCTTACTTTTGGGACTTCAAACTGCCCTTTCTCTCAGCATCAAGACCATCAACATCTTCAATGACTCGCAATTGATCGTCAATCAGATCAATGGTTCATACCTCTATAAAAATGAAATTTTACAAAGGTACAGATACCATGCTGACACTCTCCTAGCCTCTTTCGACCATTATCTCTTGCAAACTATTCCTCGATCTATGAATAAGTTTGCTAACACCATGGCTTCTCTCACCTCGCATATCCCATCTTCATCATCTTCATCAAGGATTTTTGTCATAGTGCATCATGTGCCATTGCCTTCATACCTTTCTCCTAACATCAACCATGTCAACACCATAGACTCTAGTCCATGAGATGATTGGTATAAGCAACATGTGGACTACTTATCTCATTCTATCATTCCTCCCAATCTCTCTAGCAATGTGTGGCAAGCTTTCATCAAATGCATGGCTTGCTACACCATGTTAGGGGGTCTTCTCTATAAGAGAGGCTTTGATGGCCTCCTTCTTCACTGTCTAACCTCCACTGAAGTGTCTCATGCCATTAAATAAGTCCATGATGGGATTTGTGGTAGACACTTCAGTGGTAACTCAGTTGCCAAGTGCATCCTTCACTTGGGCTATTATTAGCCCACTCTTCATCAAGATTGTACCGACTATGTTCGGCATTGCATCAAGTGTCAGTAGCATGCTAACTTGCTTCATCTCCCTAGTCACGTCTTACAAGTTGCTCAGGACTTCTAGCCTTTTTCTCAGTGGGGCTTAGATCTTGTCAATGAGATTAACCCTCACTCGTCTCTTCACCATCATTCCATTATCACTACCATCGAGTATTTCACTAAATGGGTGGAAGCTATTCCTCTCATCTCCACAAAATATAACAAAATTATCGACTTCATTAGCACCCACATCATCTATCATTTTGGTGTTCCTCACAAAATCATCACCGACAATGGCAAGTCATTCAAAAACAAAACTATCTAGAAACTCTATGACTCATTTAGCATCAAGCTCAGCTTCTCTTTGCCTTACTACCCACAAGCAAATGGGCAGGCCAAGGCTTCAAATAAAATCTTAACTAAAATTCTCATGAAGGTGGTCAATGACACTGGAAGGGACTGGCACATTCACATTCCCTTCACTTTGTGGGCCTACCACACTAGCATCTGAGCCTCTACAAGTGATACACCTTTCTATTTAGTGTATGAAATAGAGGCTATCCTACCTCTTGAAGTACAAATCCTGTCTCTGTGCATCTCCCTACATGACGTTCTCTCTAATGATGACTTTCATCAAGATCACTTAGCTCAACTTGAGTTACTCGACGAATGTCATCTTGCTTCCCTCAACCATCTCCATGTCTATCAAAATCGCATCAAGTGAGCCTATGAAAAAAATATGAGAGAATAAGATTTCAACATCACAGACCTCATCCTCAAAGAAAATCAGCATGTGACTAATATGGAGTGAATTAAATGGGCCAAATTTGCTCCTAATTGGTTCAACTTTCATCATCACGCACAAGTATGGGTCAAGGACTTATCATCTGTCCTCTCTTGACGGATGGCCAAAACTTGAGCCTCTTAATGCCTTGCATCTGTGACCATTCTACTATTAGTTGAGTACTCATTCACTTGACATTTAACTTGAGCTCGTCCCTTGAGCATCCCCATCCTCTTAATCCTCATTCCTTTCAACCCTATTCCCCTAAACAAATCCTATATACCCCTTTTATAAAGTATGGATGCTTTATCCTAATAAAAGGGAGCCCTTCAACTTCTATAGTCTTTTCCATGACTCAAAATTCTATCAAAAATAAATTGAGAGGTCAAAATATCCAAGGTCACGAAATCAAAAGATAGACTACTCCCTCGAAGGACAGTCATACTATCATTATTGTAGCTAATAGACTGCTCCCTCAAAGGACAGTGATTCAAAGACCTCAAAAATATATAAAGCAAAAATATAGACCACTCCCTTGAAGGATGGCTATGACTAAATATTGCTATAAACAACACTCTTTTAGAAGCTTCCCACATCGATCAGCTTCACAAATGACCACAAAGCAAAATGACATCTCTATGTAGACTTCCTATATTGATCAGTCTGCTCAAAAAAAAAGAGAGAAAAAAGAAAAAAGAAAAAAAGGGTCATGGACTTGGCTTGTAGTAGTCTCTGGGTCTCCTATAAAAAGGGGCAAGGTTATCTCTACTAAAAAGAGTTACCCTATCCTCCCATATCACATCACCTACTCAAGGGACTTTGAGTTCATTTTAATGTCAAAGTGATTCGATTACCTCTCTAAGACAACCCATGGTCAACGACGTAATGCATGAATGGGACTCTCGGTTCTAACAACCCCTATCTATGCTATCATTATGGTCCTTGTCAATGAAAGGGTGAATATGCCTTTCACTTTCTACCCATACATTCTAGTCACATTCAACCACATCATTTGTCAAACCAACTCAACCCAACCCTTTTCAGACCACTCACATAGCCTATTCACACAAGTTTCTATGGACACCAATACACATGGAAACTATCGACCACCCAATTTATGTCAAGCATAAACCATTACTTGTTAAAGCATAAATAGACTCATTTCATTTTTAGCAAACATCCATCACCTAATATGGGCAATCGCTAGGGATGAAAAATCCTGACCAATGTTACAAAATGCACCATTTGGAAAAGGCTGTAACATCATCTTCTCCTCATCATTTCAAGCATGAACCCTCAGACATATGGAATGTGCTAAATCATTCTCATGACCAAACCAATCATCAACCATTTTGACTCTTAGCCTGAACTACATTGGTCTAAGGCTCTAACGACAGGGGCTATGTAGGTAGCACTTAGTCGACATGATGTCTTCTAGGGTTAGCTCGACCACATCCGTTTGTTTGTCTACCTGATGGACAAATTATATTACCTTTGACCATGACTTAACCTCATCCAACCCATCCATAACCAACCCTCTTTCTCCCTTTTTGGGAGAACTACATTGGCTAGAGGCCCTTTGGATAGGGGTTATGTAGGCAACACTCAGTTGACATGGGGTGTTCTGGGGTTAGCTCAGCCATTCCTTCCATCACATTCTTTCGTCACCTGCCAATCACATCACAACTAATCACATATTTCCACAATCATTAATATAATCATTTGCATTATTTATGTCATCATATAATCATTTACATCCTAATCATTACATATCATCACTAGCATCATCATACACATCATATCTCAGCATACAACATTAAAACATATGGAAAATGATGCAAACATCTAACACCCAAAACATTTATATAACACATCAATGGTTAAAATCACATCATCTATATATATATATATATATATATATATATCAATGTTTTACAATGTCATAATCTGTGCCTCTCTCTCTCTCTCAAAGAAAAATCAAGTACATCTTGCATCAACGGCTCACAAGCTGGTATATACATAATATCAAAATCTACCCTCAAGGCTATGGCTGTGGTGGTGGTGGTGGTGGCCGTGAAGATGCTGTATCATCTCCACCCTCTGATCATCACTATTTGTGGGAGCCTAAGGTAGTTGCACGTGACATCATCCTCTGACAGCTCTGCTCAGCTCTCATCTTTGAGTATCGATGTATCTGAGGAAACTCCATAATAACACCCTCATAATAAGTGACCTCATCTAAAGCAGTCTTGTACCTAGATATAGGTATAGTCTATGATGGACCCATCAATCTTGATGCCGTGCCTTGAACTATCCCCTATGGCTATGGCTGAGCTGGATGCACTGATGCTGACTGTGCTGGCTACTAAATTGGCTACTGAGGTGGATGTTAAATCGGACCCTGTCTTACTAATGCCTATGCCTGGGTTGTGGCCAACTAACCCTACAAAATAGTGACATGTCCTATCAAAGCAACCACTCAACCTGTCAACCCTACCATCTACCCCTGTAGTCTTATGACCTAGCTCTCCAAAATGGTCACCCATCCTCATGTTGCATCCCTCTCGTCAATGGCAACATCTCTCTCCTACCAGGCTGCATCCCGCTCTCTGATCACTACCTCTAGATAAAGCTTTGGTCTTGCCTGTAACCCTATATACTATCCTACCCACCATGCTATATAAGCCTCTGCACACCCTGGATCAGCTAACCCAGGTCCTACTAGCAGCTTCTCAAAATTGGGCCCCTCAGTCTCCTCTGGTAGTGGGAGCGGCACCTCTATATCATCCCATTTATACAGTGGGAAGGTAAGTGGCACATCTTAAAGTAGCCCAAACTGGTGCCACACTCTCGCCACTGGCACTCTCTCCAGCTCACTAGCTCACCTGCCCCTAACGCATCTAATGCTCTGCACTCTAACTAGCTATTCTCCCTAGTCTCTGAAAGTTAGATACCCCAGATATGGTCTCCAGATGATGTCTATAGGGATCAGGGCCTCCAGTACCCCTCTATAATGGTCAATATCTCTGACCACTCCATCCACCCATGTTTATGCCATCACCTTGTGCCATCATCTAAATCTTACCTTAAAGCTAGCTTCAATAGCCACTGGGAGGCTGAGAGGTTGTGTGACCACGATATGCTCATAAGCCTAGTAGTGCACGAGGTGGCCCACACATAGGCTATACCACCACCACTAGTTAATGCCCCACAGCTCTCTGTATACCTGGGCCAAAAAGATAGGCACCCAGGTGAACACTATCTACTGCTCTAGCATGTCTATCAAAACTCCAGTCATAGCGACCATAAACCTGCCTCCCTCTACATCTAGCAGTGCATAGACTATGATGCTTATCATCATCAAGATCACCAGCTGATGTGCATCCTCGTCAATAGCATATAGGGGCTCGTAGGTAAAACTCACTAAATGGTAACTAGTCTCAGTGATGTGCTCCCTAAATAACATCACCATATGTATGTCATGCACCTCTCTCAAGCATGCATATAGGTCTGCTTTATGTACCAGTAACTACAAAATTTGGTACACATCCTCAACCGTCACTATCATCTCCCTTGTCAACAAGTGGAAGGTGTTGGTGGCATGATCCCACCGCTCAATCAGAGCCACCATCAAGCTCACATCCCTTGCCACTCAATAGTATTGTTACAGCCCACTGAGTCCCACTGTGCTCATATGAGCCCACTCCTCCCTAGTGATGTCTTGATGCATCTGTGTCAACAATGTCGAGAATCAATCCCACAGCATTAGTGTCTACCTCACCTACATCCAACCAAAGTCAAACTCATGTCAATGTGACTACCAATCCCCATGACTCTTCTTCTCTAGCTTGACCATTTGCCCTTTTGTCTATCTACTTGACCATCTATGGCTACCCTAACACCCAGGAAGCCCTTGGCGTAGCTTCACCCTTTTGACTTGGCAATTTTCAAACCTCTCTGACCAAGTAGCCACCAACATCAGTTTACATGCTGATGACAGCACTTACCTGACCGATGTCAATAGGCAAGTGATCAATGCCAATTTCTAGTCAGCCAACATCAATGAACCTACTGACATCAGCGACTGGTTCAACCCAAGAGTTGAATGGGGCAAACCCTAAAAATTAGGGATTCCCCCTTTGACCACCCTTTTCCCCCCAAAACCCTCCTCAATCACCCTAAACTGACCTACCTTCCCTTCCCACCCTTTTAACTACCCCTCCCCCTTAATTTCTAGCTAAAAACATACAAAATTTCAAAAACAAAAACAAAATTCAAAAATAAACCAAACAAGCTCACAACACCTCCTACCTCATCCCGTCGATGCCACCGTGGTGGCATAATGGGTGCCACTAGTGGAGGACCTCCCACGAGTCCTCCTCTACCCTCTACCATCTCTTCTATCTCACATTCTCTGTAACCTCCTCCTATCCCATAATCAACTATTCAACCTCCAATACCCATTCAAATCACTCCCTCTCTTTGCCAATCTCACTCTGACACCTCACACTGCTCAACCAGTCAACTTGGGGTCACTTTCACTCAGTCACTCTAGAGCTCACTTTTCTCACCTGGGCAACAATCACAAATACCTTTTGGTGGGCCACCAATCTAGTATTATCAGATTTGGTAGGCCACCGATGTCAGCACAAGCATGCCCTAGTCTACCGATGTCAGCTGGTTCACCGATGTTGATCCATTCTAGTCACTGACCTTGATTGTATAAGTGACATCAGTGACATTAAATCCTCAACCTTCTTCACATTGCCCAAAATCATGCCCCCAACTAGTGAGTCCTCACAGTAGAAGTCATCTTAGCCTCCTGTGGCACACTTGAGATCACTTTTACCTCCACCTAACTCAACCACCAACCTTGGAGATCATGACTATCTCCTTCGACCACTTTTGAGACAACTCTACCTTGGTTGTTTTGATTGCCCTTGCTACTTCATGCCTAGTTAGCAAATTGTCCATGACCCCCACAAGTACTGGATTACGCTCTTGTTGATCCTCATACTTGTGGCCTTTTCATGTTTTCCAAGAGCACTTCTTGAGCTTGGGATACTTGGAATGCAATGACCATTAGAGCTACAGCTTGGATCATTTAACCCAATCAACTACGACTAAATGTTGGGGTTTGGTTATTTCAATTTTGATACTCCTTGACCTTGACCTGTGACAATTTGACCTGACCATCTCGTGAAGTGGTATACGTGCAATCCCAACTTTTGTAACATTCACACTCCAACTTCACCATATTCCATCCATCTCTTTGTCAAATTGACACCCGATCTTAGGTTCCCTTCCCTCAACTCTCGCTTTGAGGGGGGAACACCTCATCCCATACCTGGGGCAACTGACTCCTATTTTTGTCTTTCAATTCATCAAGAACAACCAACAAGACAAAAAGGGGCAAATGTAGACACTGAAATCATGTCTATCCCTTGGTCATCTTCCCCCTTGGTCCCCTTGACCCTCTTCTAAACATTTCTAACCCACTCATTATTAATGTAAAATAAATTGACTATTTTAAATTAATAGACCCCCTTGACACCTCACCCCTCCTTGTATACCTCTCCTTGGATGCCATCCCTCACCCCATGCCAAATCTTATATGCTTAACCCCCATTTCATCCCTTCCTCTAACCTCTTATGCTCATTTAATCTACCCAGGACCATTTTTCAATGACACGCTTAGACCTCGCAGTTGTAAGAATGGGCAGAGGGCTAAAAATAGCCTCTTTTCCCATTATTTAGCTATTGACGTCAGTCATTATTCAGCCAATGTCAGTGATTTCGCCGACATCGGTTCCCTTAAAATAACATTTCTATTCCATTGCTCCCCCTCGGTGAACATGAATTCTCTCACTCAAGCTTCTAAGCATTCTTACTTCTTGATTTCTTGTAGGTATCAGTGTTTTGACAACACTCTCCAAGCTCAGAGGTCCTGCACTAGTCGTTCCACATAGGATTAAGGATTGCATGACATCTCCATCACTAGCCACAATAGAAATAGGGCTCCTGCACCTCTGCCAACTCCATCCATAGCTAAGTATTTGTATTAGTTTCATTTTACTATCTTTTTAAATAATTTAGCAGACAGTCTACTGCCATTTCCAAGCATTCCAGACATAACCCAGTCTATCATTTTTAAAGAGGCTAAGAGGCCTTCTCTCACCCTTATCTCCCCCTTTAGCCCTTGACATTCATCTGATCCCTCATTTGGACCATACCTTCTACCCTATAAGCCCAACACAAGCCATCAAACTCTCACAAACACCCCAAATCACTTTACTAACCACAGACAGCCTTGAGACTCATCTAAAGCCTTACTACCCAAACCGACATCAGTTATCAGGAACATTTCTCCTACTGACGTTAGCAGCCTAATCGACATCGGTAACCTGACTAACTGATGCTGGCAGGACCACCTACGTTGGTGACTATGGAAAATAGATTGCCCAATTCAGGTACGCATCTATCTCTAGTTTCTTTTATTCAGTCTTTCAATATTTCATTTCTTTAAAGCAACATTATTCTCTGTAACAATCAGTGGACTGTCATCCCTCCAAGAAGTCTTTGCACTTCTAGGATCAAGCTTTCACTTGGTAGTCCACTTTCTAGCTATCTAACAACATCTGTGTTTGAGTCTCTTTCTTCTACAGGTGTCACCCTCCATAACCAAAGAGGAGTTCCTTCAGCCGTCTGAATTTGGTGCACAAGACTTCATCTGGGTACGTACAAACCCCTAACCATTTATCTTAGTTTCTTATTCCTTTTGAATGTGAAAGCAAAAATAATTAGAAACACAAGTTGATTTGGACTTCCATGATGATTGTGTGTATGGGAAATAGAAGTGAGTTAATTTTTTAAGGGTTAGACCTATAAAGAAGGATAATAAATTAGGTTTGGTTCACTCAGATGTATGGGGGTGAGCTCAGGTATCTTCTATTGGTGGTTAAAATTATTATGTTACATTTATTGATGATGCAACTAGGAAATTTTGGGTTTATTACAATAAGAATAAATATGATGTGTTTAAAACATTCAAGAGATGAAAATATTTAGTTGAGAATGAAATAGGTCTCAAGTTGAAATGTCTTGGGTTAGATAATGGAGGTGAGTATTTTAGCAAAGCATTTGATGATAATTGTTCATAAATAGAATTCATAGGTAAATGATGGTTTAAGGGACACCACAAAAGAATGGAGTGTTAGATAGGATGAATAAGACAATTCTAGAGTGTTCTAGGATCATGAGGTTGTATGTAGGATTTCCCTTAATGTTTTGGGTAGAGGTAGTTAGCATAATGGTATATATAATTAACATAGGACCTTCAATGCCTTTGGATGGAGGCATACCAAAAGAAGCTTAGTCTGGTAAGAAAGTTAATTATTATTTTCTTAAGGTCTTTAGAGGTGAGGCATTGTTTCATGTTCCCAAGAAGGATAATAATGATAAGATCTTTATATTCAATATATGTATAAATACCCTTAAGTTAGGGAAACACCATATAATACTCCTTTAGGAAGGAATAACTCCACAATGTCTCTTCGAGGGGATAACCTCCAATATCGTGTTACAATTAAGGACTCAATGCTTACTTGATATCTTTACCATGATAATCATCTCCTATATATAGACATCTATCTAACCCATGTATGGGTAACCTCCTAATCCCAATGTAGGCCGACCATTACCCAATGTACTAATTCCATAAGTTACTCCATTATCCTAATATATTGTACCCATATAACTAACTAAGGGGATGTGTTCCACATGTCATCATCTCCATCAACCCATATACAAAAATATATCATATCCCTATGTACATAGCATTACTTCCCTCCTTAACATGTTTCATCCCCAAAACATAGGAAGAAACCAAATAATGAGTTTGCTTCAAATCATTGCACACTTGTCTCCAATCTTGATCATTGAGCCTTCCATATGTGATCTTGGTAGGTGATAGATATCCAAGATTGTTTCCAAATTCCATTATGCTCCTTTGATTTCATTTATGATCATAATTATTCCTCCTTTTATTCCATGTACCATATTTCACTATGCTACTTTGATTCTAACCATGACCATAGTAGGTATTCTTCCATGCATAGTCATAGTGATTTCCATATTCATTACATGTGCCATAGTATTTTTTATTTGGATTCCATGCATATCCATAATGTTTGGAAATTTTATTTCCTATATAGAAAAAAATATTTTTGTTATGACACTTTCTCACCTAGTTCCATGATTTTTTCCTCTCATGATGATGTGGGTGTCTATATACCTCAACCTTTTCAAATAATTTTACATTATCCACCTTTTCTTCAACCTCTTCCACCTTTTCCTTCTTTGTCTCTTGAGTAGATGAAGTGTGTGTGTCTTTATCTATATCATCTGAATCTTCATCATTATCTTCATCACCTGTTTCAATCTCATTCTCATGATCTACCTAGATTGTTATTGGTGCCTTTTTTACTATGATATCTTGTAGAGTGATCTTCTTTTTCCTATACCAAAACTTCATGAAATTTTTCTAAACATTAATATTCATTATTCCCATAGTATCTAACCATGGATATCCAAGAACTATATCCACATCATCCATATCCAAAGGATAAAAATCTAAATGCAAAACATATTTTTCCATAATGAGATTCAAATATTTAAACATTGAAATATTATTACCATCTACTTGAACCTCCTTGATTTTATTTGTTTGAACATGTAGATGCTGGGCCACATTCATGTTAATGAAGTTATACTTTTTGGTAGGGTTTATGGACACAACCACCTTGTTCTTTTGAAGGCATCCATGAATTTGAAAAATTGACTCATATTTCTTTGGAGCCAAATTATTTGAACCCTTCTCTTCTTCTTCTTCTTCTTTATCATCATTATTTTCTTCCTTTTCTACATCCTCTTTTTCTTTTATATCCCATTAATCTAGGAAGATTTCTTCCATTGCTTCCCATGAAGAAAACTATTACACAAAGCTCAATTGATTACACCACCAATGTTTTGTAAGCCTAGACAAAGAAAGAGATAATTCTATTTTCCATAAAAAAAAATTGTATTATTCTCCTTAAAATTGAGCCACCATTCTCTAGCATCAACATCATCTTCCCCTGAAAAGTTTTGCAACTCCATGATCTACAAAAAAATGAGGGTTCATGAAACCCTAAAATGCTAATAAATCCTACAAAACTAATTTAAAAAGTCCCAAATTCTTACTATATCTTCCTCCTATGATATTGGAACTTTAGTCAAAATTTTGTGAAAAAATGTAACAGATTTTGACCTTTAAATTGAATATACAAACAAACATAAAATCACAATAAATCACTCAAAACAACTCCAAAAATTCTAAAATTTTTAAAGTGATTCTCTTATATCTTCTTACATCTTCAGTAAAAATTTTGAATAAAATTTCATTATATTTTGGAAGAGATAGTGAAATTATTATAAACCTAAAAATAGTAATAACTCCCTCAAAAATTATCAAAAGATCTCAGTTTTTTTATTGTGACTTATTTATAATATTCTCCATATCCAGTAAAACATTTCTAAAAAAATTATCAACCAATAAAAATTTATTGATGATTCAAAAAATCTAGGGTTTCGATCAACAAAAATTGCCCAAATTAAAGCTCTGATACCACTTGATAAGATCTTGATATTCAATATATGCAAAAATACCCTTAAGGTAGGGAAACACCATATAATAATCCTTTAGGAAGGAATAACTCCACAATGTTTCTTCGAGGGGACAACCTCTAATATCCTCTTACAATAGAAAACTCAATGGTTACTTGATATCTTTACCATGATAATCATCTACTATATATAGACATCTATCTAACCCATGGATGGGTAACCTCCTAATCCCAATGTATGCTGACCATTACCCAATGTACTAATTCCATAAGTTACTCCATTATCCTAATATATTGTACCCATATAACCAACTAAGAGGATGTGTGCCATATGTCGGCATCTCCATCAACCCATATACATTAATATATCATATCCCTAGGTACATAGCAAGGACCAAGTTAGAGGATAAGTCTAAGAGATGTACCTTTATTGGTTATGGTGAGGATGACTTTGGTTTTAAATTTTTGAGTCTTAGAGATAAGTAAATATTCCATTCTAGGGATGTTGTATTTAAAGAAAAAGTAATGTGTAAGGATTATTTACAAGAATAGGAACATAAAGAGTACATAGTGTTGGATGATATTATGAATGGTAAAGTGTCCAAGGAGAAAATTCATGAACCTCATAAATAGGAACCCCAAACTCCTATACTAGAAAGGTATCTTAGGGTAAGAAAAGCTTCTAAACATTTTCCCCCATCTTTGAGTTATTTTTTATTGACTGATAGTGGAGAACTAGAATGTTTTGAGGAAGCAATGCAGGTGAATTCTAGGAAGAAGTGGGAGCAAGCCATGGAAGAAGAACATAATTCTCTCATAGAGAACTAGATGTGGGATTTAGTGAAGCTACCCAAGGGTAAGAGATCATTGTAGAATAAGTGGGTATACAAATCAAAGAAGAGGATGGAAGAAGGAGAAGGTACAAGGCTTGGTTAGTGGTCAAGGGGTTTGCATAGAGGAAAGGTATTGATTTGATGATATTTTTTCTCCTATTATTAAAATTAATTCTATTAGAACTATGCTTGGTATAATTGTAGTAGAATTTGGGGTTATGTTCATCTTTAGTTGGTCTTCATGAATATCATGGAGGAGTGTTAAAATTTTATTCAAGGGGAAACGAACTCCAAGTGGGAGATTGTTAAATGTGAAGTTCATTTCCATACCCCTAAGGTTAAAATAAAATTATTGGGACAATTTTAACATGAAATATTTATATTTTACAATGGTGGGATGAATTTTAACCACTTCTCTTTTTGGGGGCATGTTTTTGGGAAGTGGGTATGATTTAAAGGTGTTGAGAGAATCAAGGAGATTATGTGGTTGAAGCCTCCCTTATTTTGTGGGGATATGGTTATCCTTATGGTTATGGTTCATTTTTCAAAGTATTTTTAAAATTATAAATAAGGGAGAGGGGTAACACATTATTCATTTCATTTTGCATTAAGTTTTGAACTTTGCATTCTTTTTGTAGTCAGTGTGATCAGTTTTGAGTTGTAGCTTAGCATCTTGGAAATTTTGGTGTGAATTTGGGATGGATAAAATTTTCTCTATGAGAGGTTTCTTGTTTAGATTTGGTTTTTACTCTTGTTTATAATATTATTGAGATCTTTTTGGTGTATTTATCCCACATTGGGTGAACCATTTTATATCAGTGTTATGTGTGTATTTTTTACTTAGATCTAAATTTTTCTTCCATATGTCTCTATTGCTATGATTTTGAGGAATGATTTATATGTTGCATATTATTGCATAATTAATTAATTTTGATCACTTATTCCTAACAATTTCTATTTTTTTCTTAGCTATTGATACTATTGTTGCTGTTGTTCTAGCCTTGGTTGTTGTTACTTTTGGTTATTATTATGTTGTGTAAAAGGGTTTTGATAAACACCTAAGTTCTTATTGGATGTATAAGCTCTATTATCCATTGCTATCTCTCCATTTTCTAACATATTTTAAATAATGTGTTTGATCTACACACAATGGCATAAATTATGCCCATTAACCCAATGATATTCTCAAAATTTATTTTATCTATACCAATCTGGATAAGGATTGCCCTCAAGATGGTACCTGAGAATTGGCCAACAAATCAGATTAGTGGTGGATATTTTTTGAAACATGATTCTAATTGGTTATCTAAGATAACTAATGACATGATGAGTAGGAACATTTATCCTTGGAGGAGGGGTTTACAAAGGAAAAGGTTGTTACACCTATTGAGACAATCTAGGTTATTTTGAAGGCTACATTTATTGAATAGGTTACTGGTGGGGAGTAATTTGTATTCATGACATTGGTTGAGTAGATAGTATTTGTACCATTTATATATTCATGACTCAATTAATCCATTTCTAGAAAAATTCTTGTTATGATTAAAATATTTGGATTTTTCATAATTATTGGCCTAGACTGGTGACAATGATTGCACTTAGACTTGGTTTTGGTTTTGGCCATTTCCTTGGTTTTTGTTATAATTTTTATTTTATGAGGTAATATGTATAATAGATTTTTATATAAGGTCCTTTTAAATCAATAAACCTTTATCGATGATCTTCTTGAAAGTGTGTGCACACTACAACTCCAAATGGTAAGATATCTCACTGTGCAACTTTTTGGTAAACATAATGACTAATTATTTATCTAGTAAGCTATGGGTGAAGTGGCTATCAAGTACTTTCCATCATTGTAGATAGCTTTTAAAAATTTCACCAGACTTCTATTGCACTTGAGTCAAATCTACCAATGAAATTTTATGTTTGATAGTATAAGAGAACTACTACACAAACTTGTTTGAAAGCTCATCAAAATATGATACTAATTTCTTTGGTAATTTTGGAAACCACTCCAAAACATATCTTGATAGAATCTAAAGAAATAAAAGTAAAAGGTATATGTCACTATAAGACACTAACTAGAATGCAACAAATAACTTTGTTATGTAGGCTTTAGGGTCTCCTTTACCCTTGTATTTTTCAAACTTTGGTGGTTTTTACACTATAGAAAATGGTATCTATAGATACTCCATGTTGAATGCATAGGAACACACATTATCCAACTTAAAGTTCTTTGTCTACTTCCTAAATTGAATGGTGATAATGACATCCTTTATTTATTAAAGTTCTTATGCTAGGAAATTGAATGGAATATTGGCTTGAGGTGGAGGCTTGGTGATCAAAGGTGGATTACCTTGAACAAGGTATAATGGAGGCATAACGTTTTATGGAATGTTAGTTTGTCTTGGGAACCAACCAAGAATATGCATCCATGGATTGGGGTTCAATTATTGAAATTATACATGTTTGAGTGTTATATTATATTTCATATTTATTATGTAGGCTTGTTTTTTTATGGAATTGTGATTGAGATGGAAGGATATAGCTCTGGGTGTAGTACTTTGCCTGTTGAGGTTGAGTAGGGACTTGATGTCGACTAGTCAAACCTTGATAAATAAGGGGAACTTGTTCTGAAACAAGACAATGTCATTTAATTTATGACATGTTTAGAAAAAATTTCAATTGTTACTTCCTTGTGATTGAAGAGGTATACTTGTCACTACCTGATGAGGTGTAATATTAGTTTCCCCTTGTTGAAGTGGTAGAATGTTGAATCTTTACGGTGTTGGTAAATTGGATTGTTTCTATTATTGTGTAATTTTATTAATAACCTATTATGGTGGAGTAACATTTATCACATTTTGTTGAGGCAAGGCACTAATTATATCTTGACTAATTAATCCTTGTAATTGCGTGTTTGATGAAGTAACTAGTTGAGGATTAGAATTAATTTGTTGTGGTTGGGACGTAGAATTTCCTACCCCCTACTATTATGAACCACTCATGGTGTTTACGAAAGGAACTTGTTTTAGATTATTTTTTGATGGATTTAAAATACTTTGTCCTAATTGGATGACACTTGTGTATTATTCACTATATCTGGCACATTCAACTATGTAGAATCAATAGATACTTCTTTGATATCTAGGTCATTGAACATGTCTCCAAATGAATTTCATGAAATAAATGGGTATATATCTAAATTTTATTGGCCTTAAAATTCTATTAATACCCCTTTTGAAGGATATATCTCTATGAGAAGATAATTTTCCATGGTTATATTATTCAATTTTCATGGTAAGTTCAAATAGGTTTGGTATCTTGTATGCATCTTTATGAAGTGTTCCTACATAAGGCCATTTATTATGATAATCATATATGGACCTTGGTATGAAATCAAAACAATAATTTTAGGATTTATATAAGAGGCATAATTGATGTTTTGATTATAAGGCACGTTATATGTAACTTTAACTAGACTAGGCAAGTTTTCATGGGGGAAGTCTATTGGAAACTTGGTCCCTACCTCTATGGCTCTAATTAAAAATTCATCCTTGTTTGTAATTAAGTGATGATAAAATAAATAGGGATCATATGTTGATGGAATTGTAACATAATATAATTTCTATTAAACTTTGTCCACAATTGATGGTATGCTACCTAAGTACTACATTGTTTTTTCTTGGTCCTTCTCTGAGTGTGGAGGTGTGTTAAGTAGATAGTGGGCTAGATGATATTAAATATATTACCTAGATTAAGAATTTTAATTAGGATAAGTATCCATCTCATAAATCACATCATCAACATAGGGGTCTTGAACAAATTCATTTTGTGTGACTGTATTATCATATCCAAGATTGTACATGGCTTTGTTATGAGTATAGTGAGACATATTCTAATCAATGATGAAATTTTCACAAAAAATAGGATTAGAGTTATAGAAACTATCAAATATAGTGTCCAAAGGACAAATGGTTCAAACCTGGTCTAACTAGGTTGAAAATTGGAGCTATATATCCAAATGGTCTATGCTAAAACTTGGTACAAAATAGTCTAATTTCAAATGTCTCACACAAAAGGTAAGTTGATGAATAAAACCAAAATTTCAAACTCTAGGTTCAAATTTTTCCAAACAAATATATTGTACATAAAATAAAAGGTTCAAGGTATTTTATATAAGGCACAACACTTAGCCATAAAATAGGCATGTGCTAGGTCTTTTGGAAAGGACACTAAAGCTATACTTTAAACGAAATAAGGTATGAGAGTTATTCTAAAAAATTTGAAACACTTTGGCATAAACTAGGCATATAAATTTAAACATGAGCTTGTTCAATTGGTATAAGGTAGGAATATTTAGGCATATGGAGATAGGTTATTTATCAAAATCTAGACACAAATAATAGTTTTCAAATTTCATAAAGAATTAACCTAAATTGAACAACCCAAAAGAGAAAGATCGATGTCTAGGCAAAAATAACATAAGTTGTAGGAAAAAAAAATTGATGTTTGGATTTGAACATTTCAAGGCTAATTTTAAAATCAATGTAGAAAACTAGGATTCCTTAAAAAAATAATCTAGACAATAATGACCAAAATAATGACACTAGGAATAAATCCAAAAGGCACACATGGCTTTTGTTTGGAAAAATTGGGATTAGGACATAAGGAAAACAAGTCTTTGAAATGATTATGAGTAGTGTAAATATGGTATCAAACTCAAATTATGTGATCAATGGTTTGTTTTAAGACTTAAATGCACAATATTCAAAATGAATTATGAAACATAACAAAACCCTTTATCAAGGTTTGTCAAAAGACTAAGGCAATGGTATAGAATTAAATGGCTTGCATAAAACCTCTTTAAACAAAGGAGTGATGTATAAATAAGACTCATTTTTACATGGTAATATATATATATATATATATATATATATATATATATATATTATTGACTTAACACAATGCAAAAAATGATAACATGACACAAATACCTAAGTGTAATGTCTTAAATCCTAAAACTAACAATGTTACATACTACTGTCAAATTCCATCAATATACTTTCTCTTGAGAGGATTTTAATTGTTGATTTTAAAAGTAAAATAATGTGAAAATTAGGTTTTTTAGGTCCCTTATTCTCTCAAGTTTTTTTACTATGGCATGAAACTTCAGTCTACTCACCCTACATCAATAGTATGTCCTTGACATGTGGGGTTATTCTAAACTATCAATTTTTGCTCATTTTTAGATGGTACCAAGTGTGGATAACACAATATATGATCAAATGAATTGGATTTAAATCAACCATATTTTTGTGAAAAGGTCTTTTACTTTTCATAACCACTACATTTGTCACTTACTCAGTGTAGTGCAATGTCTAAGTTGATCATACATTCTAAGGATATGAGTCAGTAATGGAGGTAGTTTAACAACTCAAATTATCATCACAGTGATTCACCATATCAATTTATATACTCCACTATGGAGTGGGGTTGAAATGATGTTGGGAGATGAATTATTATGTAAAAGATTTCCTAGATAATATATGAGGAGGTGATGAACTCCTGCTTACAATCCAAAATGCATGAAAAACAAAGACAATTGAAAACACTTGAGGGTCAAATTGGGGTCACCCAAATCGTATAGATTTGGGGAGGGCCTTAGCAAATTTATTTTCATCATTTTGGAATAAATAAATTAAGGAAATTAATGAGAATTTATGGTCACCCAAGTTACCTAAATGGGATGGGGAAGAACATACACACATTGTAGAGTGGATTACAAGAAATGATTAGTGAAGAATTAGTCCAAGAAATCAAAGAGAAATTCATAAAGAGATAAACACATCAAGCCAATATATTCATATGGGTTTTTGCTAATAATAATAGGATAAAAATGAAAGAAATTAAACCATTACCTTCCCAAGTGAATCCATTTCTCAAAAACATGTTCTCCCCTTGATCAAGCATTATTATATTCATAAACAATGGTGGAAAACTCATCCAATGTCTAAAGAACACTCCATAAAACCTAGGCTCATGATATTGAAACTATCTAACTGCCTATAAAATGAAGCTAATCCAAATATGAATAATACAATAATCATAACACAAATGAGATGTGAAGATATTTACAACATTACAATAATTAAGCTTAGAAATTATGTTCATTGCCTCTCTATGTATAGATTTTTAGGATTGATCAGATTGAATTACGACCGTCCATCTTGAGATCAAGATGTGTGGCCAATAATCCATTCAATTTTGGAGGATAAAATAAATAAATTCCCTCATAATGATTTGGGAATAAGGGGAATTAATGAGGTATGGGATGCATTAATGAGGCATGGGAGGCCATGATTCATAATTTTATGCATTTATGACCTAGATATGCCTTTATAAGAAATGATGTCACTAGGTGATGCAGTTAATAGAAATCACATTCCAAAAATAAATATTCAATAAACTCCATGGGAAATGCACTTAAACTCTTGTTTTGGATTAATTAACCTTAAACAAGATTAATCAATTTTTTTGAAATTATTTGGAAATTGGCCCTCAATTAATTAAAATGGTCAGAAAGTCATATTACAGTGTCATAATTTTACTCAATAAGAATTGGAAGACAATGTTAGATGTGTTGGAGATATATTCCCTTTTAGGACATTTATAATACAAAATAACAAAGGTATGTGATGTGTAATAATGAATTAGAAGAAAAGAGTGATACAGAGCACAAAAGGGTGAAATCATCATTTTGACTCAGAATGAATTGATCAAAGTTAGGAATCACATAAAATGCATTTACCTATTTTGGGATAATTTGGCTTAAATAAACACTTGTAAATAACAAGTTTGAACCATTTAGGGTGTTTTAGTGATTTTGACCCAAAATGTGCATTTGAGTGCATTTCAAGTAAGATTGGCAATTTCAACACAGATGGTGTTAGGATTTGGATGTATACACACATCACTAATTTTTCTAAAACAAACAACTTCCATAAATAAAAAATAAAAAATTAAACTCTTAATAGTTTTTAGCTAATGTGAGAGTTCATTTCGATCACCAAAATGAAGTATGTTTTAAAATTTGAGCCCCTTGGTATTTGTTGTTTAATAAAATTTAAAAAACTTAAAAAATATCTAATGCATGAAAATAATTGAGATCTTTTTAATCACTAGAAACAAAATTTTATAATATTTAATCATGTTTAAAATTTGCTTTTCCCACCTTAGGAACTGTAATTTTTTAGAGAGTTTGCCTGCTTATAAGCCCCAAAACAATTGAGAAAATAATATTTTGAAATCAACTCTTGATTTGTTATATTTTTATGCCTCAAAGATGGATTGATGTTGATATACTCAAAGATTGATGTTGGTCCATAGGGATCAACATCAGTTGACAAGATTGATGATATTTTCTATAAATACACAACTATATTTTGAGAAAAAAGGCTAATAACATGATCTCAAAAATAAAATATTCCAATAGATCCTAAAATAAAAGGGTTAGGAAAATAATATTCATATCCTCAAACACAATATGATAGAAAGAGAAAACAAAAAAAACCACTATAATCTATATCTCTATTGTGCTCTACCTTTCACACAAGGGCCATGGTTGATTTAGTGAATCAACATCAGTCTCAAAGAATCGATGTTGGTCTGGGAGAATCAATGTCAGTATCCATCAAATTTTGAAATAAACTAACATTGGTACCTACAACCTATGATTTTATAAAAATATAAACACATCAAAAATGAACTAAAAACTTGACTTTTGGAGATTTTAAGCATCCATTGGTAAAATTAAAGGTAGCATATTAATCTCCTTAGTTATATGGGGTTATTAGAGTCACCCAAGGCATGTCAAAATGTGAACTAGGAATTTGACATAGAGGGAAGGTTCGTCTCATAAAAAAATTGAAATAAACACATTAAGAGACTAACACCTCTATCCTAGACAATAAGGAGAACTTAGGTAATAAAAAATAAATGGAAACACAAGAAAAACATAAAATACATAAATATTTTACCTTCCTTGGGAGCTCCAAATGGATTTTTTGAATGGATTTATTGGCTTATGCATCAAGAAGTCTTTGAAATTGGATGTTTTTTGGTTCCTTATCTCTTTGGAAAATTGGCTTATGATTACTTTGCTTAAGAATTTGGCATGATAACCTTACTTGTAACATATATGGGTATTATAAAACTATATCAAAGACCTTGTTAAAGATATTTGATCACAATAAGTTTTCAACCCAAAAATAGATTAGAATCCAATAGGCTAGGCTTTTTATTTATAACCTTAAGAATTAAGTCTCACCCTAGGTGAGTTAAGGTTGAGTTTAGACTTGGAGTGGGTTCAAACTAAACCTAGGTGAGTTAAAACTAACTCCAATTGAGTTAATTGTTGTTAAGTAATTATGATTTATAATTATCAAGCATGAGTCTAAAATTATATATTTTAATATATTTTCAAAGAGATTGAAAATTTATAAAGGCAACGATGAAAAGCTTTTATATTTTGTTTTTTGGAATTTCTAGTTTTAGATATTGCTAATTCAACTAGGCATTTAATATTATTTAGTTTTTTAGTTTATTTAGATTAGAATTTTGTTGGAAGCATAATCACTAAAGGTAGGGTGAATTAGTGTGCAAACATTTCATTCAATTTCATTCATCATTATTTAACCATTCAAGCTATCATAGAGATATAACAATGCATAGAAGAGTAATCACATAACCACGAATTAAGATATCAACACATGAAAACCAAAGATATGTGGGAAAACCTAATGTGGGATAAAACCCACTATCAAATCTCATTTAATATTATCCTATACGAAATTAAATAATATTTATTGAGGCACCAAACCCACAAGCAACTCTAAACCCTACCTAGTCAATCACCCACTCAACTAATCTTTAGTAAGCTCCAACTTTCAAAGAGGATATAACCCCCTAGGTAACCAAGAACCAGCATAAAAACCTCTTGAATAAGCACCCAATCAGCCAATTAATTTAATTCCACCTTGATATTTTTTTCTTATATAACTGATTATAGATACCTTTCAATCTTTCACACATAAATCTGCCTCTGATATAAGCACACAATTGTTCTTCTTCTTCACTCAACTAGCCCTCATAATATACAACATGGAGAAACACAACATGATATCAAACATTATTAAAAATTTAATACCTGAAGCACATCAGGAAAACATCACTAATCATATTTGATAGGCTCATGAATCTTTCATAGGTTACTACTCATTGTCCTTCTTCTACTCATGTCTTCAATCTTAATCTCCCTTAGACATACCTTTCACACTTTGCCTTTATTCAAATATAAATTAAGATAAAAACCTAATTTTATACCAGATAATCATGTTAAATCATCTCATTAACACATTTAATTGATTTATTCACATCCTTACCTCTTTATTCTTCTCCTTTTTATTGATATTCAATCAAATCCTTCACACAAGCACGACTAGACAAATAGGCCTAATTACCTTGAATTGATACAATTTTTTTGATTATAACCTTAAAAATTAATGAAATATTTATAATAATATTATTATGGTCTTCATTCCCTACCTCTTATCCTCCATTGATTTATTTTCTTCGCTTATATTCCTAGGTCTCTAACTAGCTCATATAGACCATTTAGGCCTTGCTTTTATACACACTACTTGATCTCACCCATCTAGGTAAGATAATAATATTTAAAAACTTGTAATATAATTTAAATATTTAATAACACACTTTTCATACAATAAAAACTAATCATATAGGTTGGACAAGCTCATGAGTACCTAAACCATTAGGCATAATGGAGACCTAATTCAATTAGGTCTAATCTAAGCACCCATTTCGCTTAGACCTCTTTGGAAAAATTTGGTCCTATAAAAATAGATGTAAAACATAAAATATTCCTAAAATATATCATTTATAACATCCATAGATGTACGTAACATGTTTTATATAAAATCACTCCTTGAACCATGTCATTAGGTCTCTTTGTCATTAGGTCTACACATACAGAAAAAGACTTCCTCACATAACTAAAGCATAAAATAAATTTTTCCATCTAACCACATAATAAAAAAACATTTATATATATTTAATGACCTCATGTTAATCACCATGTCCATTTTACATCACCAAATAGGTCATAACACCTCAAACACACTCTTATAATATGACGACTCAGAAGTGTCTTCAAGCTCCAAAAACATAGTCAAAATATTTTGAGTTTTCACACTTTAAAAGGGACTTATAATTAATATAAATGAATTTTAATTAATATATTACACCTATTTAACACTTTAAAAATCAATTTATCCTTCAACTTAGTGAAAATGACTCAGAAACATCTCTCTCTCTCTCTCTCTCTCTCTCTCTCTCTCTCTCTCTCTCTCTCTCTCTCTCTCTCTCTCTCTCTCTCTCTCTCTCTCTCTCTCTCTCTCTCTCTCTCACACACACACACACACACACACACACACACACACACACACACACACAGAAAGTTGCCTATAGCACCAAAAATATAGTCATCAAAAACTTTGTATTTATCACTTGTAATGGTACTAAAATTAATGATAATTCAATTTTATATTTTATATATTACCTCTATTTCAACCTCATATATACATACCTATGTTCTAATTTCAAACATTGGCTTTTTAGTTCAATTTGTCAAGCTACTCTCTCACATTTCTTGAATAGCTAGATAGGTCATTTGGCCTTTCATGTCTCAAGCTATTAAATTTACTTTAAATATTACATAAATAACTTATATGTTATTTATGTCATAATAAACAACATTATATCCATTACATGCATAATATAGGTGTATATGTCCTTCACTTCACCATTCTCACAAACTCACTCAAAACTATCATTTTTCCTTAAAAATAGTCATGTAGAATGTGAATTATAACATCTACAGAAAAAATTTAAATGCATATTCCATATATTTATATAAAATTTATTACTTTATGGTAATCATGAAATCCATTATACACCTTAACTCAATCTCTAAGAACACAAAAACACTTCTGCAATAGGCACACTTTGTTCTGCTAGAAATTGCCAAAATATAATCATATTTAACAAGAAATAAATTAAATTATATATAATTTAATTAATAAATTATAATTTTATCTTGTTAAATAATTATTTTAAAATAATTTTTATTTTTATACTATTCCAAAATTATCAATATTTTGGTCTTTACATGCTTTTCTTTTCTCACTAGCTTTTCTAGTTTTTACCATAATGAAAACCTTTGATTTTTACCTAAAATAAATGAACTTGTATATATATTTAGTACATGAAACCACATTAAGTATGATCTTCATGGAATCTAATAAAACTTTTCATTTTACACCAACTTGATCTAACCAATAACTTTCCTTTTACAATCATTTATTTGCTCACTATTCTCTCATGCATACACAATCATTTAAAATCCAACATTCATATTTTTGAATTTCAAAAAATACTTCATAAGGCTTAAATTAGATGGTCTCTGGAAAATCATAGTATACTATAGAAACTTTTGAGGTTTATAAATTGATCTAGGAAACACTTCAAGACACCAAATTTGTAGGGAAAGATCTTGGCACTAAGAATAACATCTCCATATTTTAGTTTGACCAAGGTTGAATTTTTGAGTACCTATAATAAGTGCACAATCATGATGTTTTATTCATACATGTGTGATTTTTTGTGATGGTCTTGTCCTTTTTAGGCTATAAGATGCATTCTTATCTCTCCAAATGGTCAATGACAGACCAGAACTTCACCAAGATATCTATGGATGCCTTACAACCTATTATTTTTCCTCATTGACATCCACATATGTCATATCCTATCTATTTCTATCAAACACAACTTATTTTTCATTATAACCATACCTCATCATGCCTTATTCATTATTAAGGACTACGCCATTAAACAAACCTACTATGGACCATATCACTTTGAGAGCTTCAAAACACCTATTATATCTCATTACATAAACACTTTCTCATGCCAAATTTTGCTTACTATACTAATAATCATTTCACAATGACAAGACTAGGATTATGAATACCTTAATAGACTATGCTTCTCCATAAGATCACTTATGGAAAATCAATCACACTCTACTAGCTTACTTAAAGCCACACTAGTAAATTCAAACAATCAACCACATATCAATGACCAATCTCACCTTAACATCAATTACATTTTCAAACACATGACATAAATTAAAAATTGTAACACATTTTACATCTTTCAATATTTAATCAAGTGTCTAAGTGCCACACTTAATAGTTCCATATGCTAAACTAATAGTTGTGATGCCTCAAAGTGATTAGGGATGAATCTGTGAGAGGTTATTATTTCATATGGTATGATAACACAATGTGATGTCTCAACATGATTTTGAGCTTTGATGAATTATTCACAAGAAAATTTTGGATGTCTAGTGATTCTTAAACTTAATTTGTAATGGTTGGTAGGAATCAGTTTGAATCCTAGTCGAAGGCTAGTTGTGGCCAATTTTAGGTGTCTACAGATCTAAGATAAGGTGAACAAGTCTAAAAAATATAGAAAATAAGGAATGATAAGGAATAAAAGAAGGTGTTAGTGATCTTATTAGAGATTAATACCTTTAAAGCTACCATAATATGCTAAGAAAATTGAATGTCATAAATTAATGTCTATTATGGGTTGGCTAAAATACAGAACATGGAAAAACAGAATGAAGAGTCTAAGGAATTAATTGTAGAAATATTTAATGAACATAAATAAGGATGTTATTATTACAAGATTGATATGCATATATAGTGTCACTAATAAGTTGTTAGTATGATATATAACCATAGAGATGGAAATACTAATAGAATATTTTTACTTATTCTTGAAAATAACACACATTTAACCTACTACAAATTTATCAACTTAATGTAAATTCTCTAATGAAACATAGAATGTTGCAAGAGAAACTAAATGTACACAATCTCATAGAAGATCAAAGAAAATTTCCTTACCTACATTAAATTAAAAATTCTCCTCAATTTTATAATATATAAAAGACATGCCTATATAACTTTGGACAAGATTACCTCATCCTCAAATCTTCTCTAATTTTATACAATCTATAATAATAATAGCTCTTAAAATAATCATATAGACTTTAAATTTTTCATAATGTATATTAAAAAGAGTCTTAATTTATCTCTATACATAATTTATAAATATATAAATTATTAGTAATAAATATATAAATTGATGTAGAATAATTTCATAGAATCACAATAATAGATATAAACAAATATGCAAAAAGAATGGAAATAAAATGCATAACAAGAAGACCATATTTAACATGGTTCACCCAATGTGGGCTACATCCACCAAGAAACACTTTCTTATATTTTATTACAAGCAATGAGAGTATAAACCACTCTCAAATTAGTCTTCTCATAATTACAATGCATAAATATTGTTTGGAGCTACGTTCAACAAACCCTCCTAAATTTCACTCTTAAATTCACACACTCTTTCCTTCCTTCTCAAAAGACTAGTTCTCATGATGCATTACCTATGAAATATCCATCAATACATAATACATCAACAAAGTGGTATTACAAAATAATGTGTACCAAAAACATGGGAAAAATCAACCCAAAATGGTTTCCCATTAAAAGGGGTCCAAATTTTTTTTGGGGGATACCACCCTAAACCCCTATTTATTAGGGGATACCACCCCAGAACCTCTACTTGAGGGCTGCCACCCCTGAACCCTTACTTGGGGCTTGGCCCAACACTGAGCCCCTATGAGAAAAACATATAGAGTCTATAGTACATTTAAAATATATAGTAATTGAAAATACATTGTAATTTAGAAATAGGCTCCACAACACAACATAAATAACCTTGTCAAAAATACACTCTAGTAGTTAATTCATTGAATATGGGAAACATTTCTATTTTAGATTACACTCAAACAAGACTGAAATTTATTTGAAATTAGTTGACTATAAATATTGGGAACATGGTATGATAATGTAGAAAATCCTTCCATATCTACAATGATTAAAGTAATTAGAGGTATTACTATAGATTTTATTAGATTTGGTCTTGGTTGAACTTGTGAAGGAATAGTAATATAAAGTAAGGTCAAAAATACAATCACCTTTTGAGTATAGAATGTAGTATACTTAAGAGAAGGATACATGGTTATCAAAACTAAAACTCATGAAGATGAGGATCCCATGCAGGTGGCCAACCATCCATATTATTTTATCATTTCATATTTATTCATGAATTTTTTAAAATCTAGTTCACTACCTTCAAAATTAATGATATGAAGCTTAAATAAATTTGGGATCTATTAATATCAATTTTATTCACCCAATGATTTTTTATAGGAAGGTCCCTGATGTTTTAGGATTAGTGAAATTTCACTCCAAGGCACAAGCTATTGGTATCTATTTTATAAATAACCACATGGTGTAATATTAGTGGTAGAAGTGGTTAGTTATCATGGATAGTTCAGATATTATAGATCTATGGATTTTATATGAGATGGATAGGTGCATATAACCTAAGGTGAATATATCCAAAACAAGTTAAAAAGGAGGGAAGATGAAAGGAATATAATAATTTGCTCTATGACTCAACAAAGTTATAAACCCTTTTGGGTAAGCTATTTTTATCTTAGGCCAGGAAAATCTCAAAAACTAATATGTGATGTAAATTATTGTTAGCACAATATAAACATAGACATAATTAATTATGAAAGCAAACAACTCTAATATATTCATTGACTATAATCAAATATATTATTATAACTATATTTCACAGCATATCCTATCTCCCTAACTAGTAATATTCATGATAGACTATTAATTAGAAATCAAATTAACAATTCATTCAATCTAAATATTTAAAAATAAAAATTCACACAACCTAGTCTAGATTATACTAATTTTTGTCATTCAAAACGTGTACCCATGGATACTTTGTGGTGTGGGGAAGTTTAGTGATGGGTCACAAGATTCTAAGGTGCTATATGTGATAATATTATCGCTTAGTTATGTGCACAAGCACAATTTTTATCATTGTAATGGTGGAAATTTTCCCAAGGCATGGGATCCTTCTGATCCTTGGGGCAAGCCTCTGGAGTGGGCTAGATATTTTATATTCTAAATGTACCTAGTTTAAGACTAGTACATAGGCCTAAAGAGTAGGAAGGTAAACTACCACTAGTTTAAACCTAGGATGTTTGAGAGGAAAAGGGAGGTAGAAGGTGAGAGATGCTAAAAATAAAATGTAATACAACTAGAATAGAGTGAGCAATCCTACTACAATAACCACAATGAAAACTCTTGAGAAAAATACAATATCACAAAGATTCTACCGAGTCACTCTACATGCATAAGTATTTCATATAGAGGCGTGGGAATGTAACACACCATTGAGAGGGATGAATATTATCCACAAACAAAGATTACGTAGACCCTAGTACCCATAAGATATGACCTACAAGTTAGATCTAAGTTAAATGAATAGGTTTTGGGATGAATTACAGATGAGATGGGTGAACATTTCCCATAGATAAAAATCAACAAACATAAATAACATAAAGATCATCAAAATAACAAAAGGAGGTGAACTTAATTCTCATTAATATGTAAGTTCTAGCCATTAAAGGTGTTTATGCAGGGAAATTTTAGCAGTGTAGGATTGATAAAATGTGTTGACCACTTTTTATAATGGAAGGCTAGGATTTTATAGAGAAGATCTTATTTTATAATTAATGTGTCAGCTAGGGAGATATGTATAACTTTTAATTCTTTTACAGCACCACATCCATGCTTTCTAAAGTTTGTCTAATAAATCAGGCCTAGAAGTGACAAAAAGAACCTTATGTGCACATGAGGAGGTGAAATATTTCCTTGACAAGATCAGAGACTCGCATGAAATTGCATTGTAATGTTTAGTGGCATATTATGCATTCAACTATCCTTGCAATACCTCAAGCTCCTATGTATTAATGTAACATTTACTAAAGGACAAGATCATCATGCTTATGAATCTGACATAGCCATGGTGATGTCTTATTTTGAGATGCTACTCATATAATATATGGCATAGGTCACTCCTCCATTAGTTACACACATCTAAATTTTCTTTGAAATGTGAAATAGGGCTTACTACAAATTGCAAACCAATTAATTTTTCTGTTTTTATAAGTGGTTGATACATCTAATTGAACAAGTCTATATCATATGAATAACTAGTAGCCCATCATGATCTATGTTAGGTATAAAAATACCTATTATGTCCTTATAGATCCATAATGTCACCATCTAATCCAAAAATATCTACTCCTAAGCCAATCTACATGATGCTCTATCTCAATTCCATTCATACTTACTCACCTTGGTTAAAAAATGACCCTTTGACCTTCATCTAAGTCACCTAGGCTCACCTTCATTTGATTGACTCATCTCACTTTGTTGATATACCTAATATAAATGAATGTGATCTATAGATTCTCTACCAAGATTCACGTGCTTGTACCACTTGTCAATCGTGTTTTTACACTCAGGGCTCACTGATTCCTTAACTTACTTGCATGACATTGATCTTGAATATATGATTAAATGTGAGCCATTAATCTATCTGGGCTCATTATCTTGTCTTTACTCTATTACCATTAGATTTAATGTGGGCACCTAAGATTTGGACACTTATCAAGCCTACACTCACTCAGGGACCCATTTGATGATTTTTGAATGCAAATGGTTATTTTATGAGATCAAATTTTAATGTCCATGTAATTGTCACTCAATATTTTAATTTAATAGTTTTTTTCCAAGTATTGAAATTGACATTCACTCACCCATCAATTGATGTCCATGGGACTTTCAATGACATTTATGTGACCATCAATATTTAGACTCCAATGAATGATTATAGAGCTTGAACCTTGACACTTGCACAAACGTCACTCTACTAGATGACAAATTCCCTAGGCTATTTCTTGCAGACCTTTTTCTAGACATTTGTTGTGGGCTTTGTGCCTCAACCACTTTCTCTAAGGTAATTTATTGGTTGATCTTTTATATTAGATAAAATTTTTAGGGAAATTATTATGGGACAATTTCCCAAAAGAATTAAGTCTACCTTATCTTTGCCTTAGACAAATTCTTGTGAATAAAATGTTTGATAGAATTTATGTCTTCAAGATCTTTGTCTTAGACAAAATGTTTGAAATAAATTGTGCTTAGTCTTTTACCTTGGAACAAATTCTCTAAAAGAATTTATTGAAATAATTTGTAACCTTGTACCTTTTGACAAAACCTTTGTCTTCAATATCTTTTCTTGAAAATTGACCCTTCATAAAAATGTATAGGACACCTTGTCTTAGAAATGACCATTCACAACTTTTACATTGAGCACCCTTTCCTAAAATAAATGACCCTTCGGGGGAATTGTATAAGACACTTTCCCTAGAAACTAACCCTTCAGTATTTTTGTTTGGTCCACTTTGTCAAAGAATGATCCTTTAGGAAAAGTGTTTTGGACCAATTTATTTGAAATATACCCTTTAGAACATTTGTCTAGGACTCTCTTCAAATAAATGACCCTTTAGGAGTTTTGTTTTAGGCAAATAGTCTAAAAAATTCCCAACACTTAGCCAAATAACATAGAACAATTTCTTTGAATGTATTTTGAATGCTCTAACACTTAGCCAAAAGTTGAAATTTTTGGCTAATTTGAAAGCTCTAACATTTATGGTGACTTTCAAGGAAGCATGCATGCTATGCTTGAGAACCCATACTAATTTGCCCTATCTGGTTTATTGGGCATAGATTCCCCTACCTTTGCAACTAAGATGGTATGAAACTAGATAAAAGGTTAACCCTCTTTAGATAACCCCTCTTAAATTAAAAAGATAAAAAAAACAATAACAGTAATGTACCTAAGGCACTTATGGAAGGGAAAAATATAATAGAAAGGAAACTAACCTAAAACAAAGTAAGGAAAAATAGTCTACTAAATAATTTTGCACAAAGGCACTTAGACAAAATCATGAAAGTGCATATCCTAAACTAACCAAATAGAAAAGAACCTATATAAAACTATTGACTATTTGCACAAAATAGCTACCCTTCCTCATTAAGATAAAATACTTTATAGGCTTGAGGGTATCCACCCAAATATAGAGGAGGAGTGGATAATGAACATATTGACAATACACCTCTCTAAGAAAAAGAACAAAAATAAACTTACCCACCCAATTTGATTTATTGGACATACAAGCATCTTGAAGTGGATAAGCAAACTGATCTTGCTCTTCCTTATTCTCAAATTTGTGCTCTAAATTAAGTACAACCTATGATGGCTCCTCATTATCATCTTTTAATAGAGATAGGTGTATGAAATCAAAAATACATCATGTCTATGAACTAATCCTAGATCAGAGAAGATATATCATACCTATACTTTTGATTGGGAATATACTTGTTAAGTAGAAGCATGACCAATATGGGGATCTACTAAGCTTGATTCATGAATTGTTGGTTACAACATATCATGTTAGTAAGGGTTCCAAAGCCTATAGTCTAACAAAATTACACAACCACCCTAATAGATTCTTATGGTTTAAAATGTTCATGATATTATAATAACAATAAATTAAAATCTAATCTAGTGCACACCAAAGCTTGTGTCATAAAGTGCATGTTAGAAGACATAAAATAAATAACTAAACTAAACATGTATTAGAAGACATATACTCATGTCAATGCACATCTAATCATAATACATGGAGAGAAGAATACACATGCATTATCTCTTTATTCTTACAAAGGATAAATAAATTTAGGAACACTTACCTTTGAAGATAAACCCATTAAGCCCTGATCTCTCCCCTAGCCAAGGTGCTTTGCAAGAGATTGTTGTAGTATGTAAACATAACCAAGATAAATCATCTCTAGGTTACATAACCTATCTAAGCATCTAAAATAATTCTCCACAACACAATATTTGTATCTCTAAAGAAAGTATGGATCTTAAGCTTTATTCCTCAAGTAGAATGGTTAATAAGTAGATGTTCGCTCACACTTCTTCACTAATAATTATTCTCTTATGAAATGATGGGAAATAAACTTGTATATATAGATATATCTTGCCCTAAACCTTCCCAAGAATGTTGGTTGTATAAGGTTGACCCAGTCAATCTAGTGTGTTTTCAATGATAAATCACTAGGTCTATGTTAGGTCAGCCAAAATGGTAACAAACCAAGAATGTGAAAAAATACCCCTGAACTATACTAGGTTGACCTAGTTAACCTAGTATATCTGACAATCCAAAAGGATGTTAAGGCAAGAAAAGTATGATGGAAAGAGGAAAAAGATTAGAGGCAGAAGGAATGAGAAAAACAAGCTTAGGGTAAATGGTTTTATGAGACAAGTGTGTAGATGGTAAGTGGTAAAAGGGACAACAATCTTACAAAGCACTGATGGTCTACCCACCCTTTTCTTGGTTCACCCCTTAAGTCATGCAATTAGAAAGATTGAGACTCGATAGGTTCCTACAAGATATAAAGTGTCAATAATCATTAAAAGTTTAAAAATAGTATGTGTATACATATGCCCTACTCTATGACTTCATCTATGATGTAAGTGAAACATGGGATGGTGCTTTGAGATAAAACATGATAACACATAAAAATGATGCTACGTAATGTGTAGTAAGTAGAAAATAAGATAAATAAAAGGATTGAATAAAAAAACACATACCTTTAACTTACCTTAGTGTTGTAGATAAAGAAGTAGATTGTAATAAATGTGAAGGTGTCTAATGTAGAAAACACTAGAAGAGCCTATAAGAGTTAGTGTGAAAAATAGCCAAAAAATGAAAATTTTGATAAATAGGCATATGATAGTGTAAAATAATCTCTACGTCATCACAAATCTAACGTAATTTATGATTTACAAAATGAATGAGTAGAAAGAAAGATAAAATTAAAATAAGAAATATGCAAGACAATAATTAAAAGATTTAAATTTTGAAAAGTGTTTGAAAATAGGGTAAAAGACAAGTCATTTGTCATTTTGACTTGTGAAGGAATGAAAAGAGAGATCCAAAGAGAAAACAAGATAGGATGGTGACGAGATGACATGATAGATAGGGAGAGTCTCTAGAGGCAATAAGAGGTGTACTATAGGTATGCAACTAAGAATCTCAAACCAATTTTTGAAATTTTTATTAAATTAAGTGATTTTTTAGTAATTTTGAATTTCAAGCATTTTTAGATGTCAAAATGAAGCAAAATCAAGTTCTAGGGTTAGTGAATAGGAAGATGGTAAATGGGTTTGGATTATTTAGGTAGAAAACCAAAAAAATGCACTTTTTAAGGAAAATATAAGGGGTTAATAGAAAATGAACACTAGGTCAACCTATTATGCTAGAAATGGGCAAAATCCATAGTGCCGACCTAATAGGTATTGGATGACCCTATACAATCTATAGGCTGAAGGCCTAATTTAGAGTTTTCAGGTGGTTTAAAAGGTCTAGAATGGAAAATAAACAATAGGGAGGGGAAGATAAGGGGGTTGACTTATATTTTTTATTCAACCAAGCAAAAAGATGGGAAATTTTGGGTCAAACTAGTTTGACCAAAGAGCTAAAAACATATTAAAAAGTTTGCAAAAGGTTGAAAGAGGGCTAGAATGGCCTAAAGTGACCAAGTAAGGTCAATAAGGATTAAAAAAGGCTAAAATTAAAATAAAGAAATTAAAATAAATTAATGTAGGATAGTTTTTGATTTAAAATGTAAAAATAATGTATTATGGCTATATATGACATGGAGGAACTTATACATCCTTTATTATTTCTTAGGTGCAGGGATGACAGAGATATTAGAGACTTGTGGATGCTACATGGTTATCAAAATTATTAGATAGGTTTTTTGATAGAGATAGGGATAGACTAAAATCCATACGTTTAGGTGGGATAACAAAGATGTGTTAGATCCCCCTTAGTGTTGACCTATTATTCATGTTCTTTAGTTGGTGGGAATGATTGATTAACACCTTTAGATGGAAAGTGGATGCAAACATAGTAGAGGTGGATATCATACTATAGGATGTCCATGCCATCTTGGGGATGCCTATAGTAGGAGTAGAGGTGACCATAGGTATACTAGATAATCTAGAGGAGATGAGAGCCTTATCCATGTGCACAATAGGCTCAAATATGATATATCTAGGTAAGAGAGTGAGCATGTTTAATGTATATACATCATAGATTATAGATATATAGAATGTTGTGATATGCCTTGTGACATAGTGGGTGCTATGTCACAAGTCAGATGATAAGGTACCATTATTCATGGTAGCTTTAATCAAGATGATCTTATAGGAGTGAGTTCTATATGACCTAGGCTTGATAATTTGGTTAGAGCTAGTACATGATATGTATGAGATGTTATTTAGTGGTTAAAGCACCATTATACTGATCATATTACTAAAAATTAGATATATGAGAGGTTTCCTATGTATCATCTAGTTGGGTTACGCTTTATGTTCGATGATAAGTTACCCTAGGTGTGGAGATGGAAGGAGGACTAGGTATCATGGGTCATGCCCCATGTGTTAGAGTTATAGTTAGTGAGATGTAGAAAACACTAGATGAGCCTATAGAATTTAGTGCAAAAAATAGCCAAAATATGAAAATTTTGAAAAATAGGGATATGATAGTGTAAAATAATCTCTACGTCATCACAAATCTAACACATTTTATGATTTACAAAATGAATGAGTAGAAAGAAAGATAAAAGTAAAATAAGAAACATGTAGGACAATAATTGAAAGATTTAAATTTTGAAAAGTGTTTGAAAATAGGGGAAAAGACAAGTCATTTGTCATTTTGACTTGTGAAGGAAAGAAAAGAGAGCTCCAAAGAGAAAATAAGATAGAATGGTGAGGAGATGACATGACAAATAGGGAGAGGCTCTAGTGGCAATAATAGGTACACTATAGGTATGCAACTAAGAATCTCAAACCAATTTTTGAATTTTTTATTGAATTAAGTGATTTTTTTAGTAATTTTGAATTTTGAGCATTTCTAGATGTCAAAATGAAGCAAAATCAGGTTATAGGGGTAGTAAATAATAATATGATAAACGGGTTTGGAGAATTTAGGCAAAAACCCAAAAAATGCACTTTTTAAGGAAAATATAAGGGGTTAACAGAAAAAAACAATGGGTCAACCTAGTATGCTAGAAACGGGTAGAATCCATAGTGCTGACCTAATAGGTATGGGTTGACCCTATGCAATCTATAGACTAAAGGCCTAGTTTAGAGTTTCTAGGTGGTTCAAAAGGTTCAGAATAGAAAATCAACACTAGGGAGGTGAAGATAAGGGGGTTGAATTATATTTTTGATTCAACCAAGCAAAAATATGGGAAATTTTGGGTCAAACTAGTTTGACCAAAGAGCTAAAAACATATACAAAAGTGTGAAAAAGGCTAAAGAGGGCTAGAATGGCCTAAAGAGACCAAGTAGGGTCAAGAAGGATAAAAAAGGATAAAATTAAACTTAAGAAAGTAAAATAAATTAATGTAGGCTAGTTTTTGATTTAAAATGTAAAAACAATGTATTATGACTATATATGACATGGAGGAACTTATACATTCTTTGTTGTTTCTTGGGTATAGGGATGATAGAGATATTAGAGACTTGTAGATGTTGCATGGCTATCAAATTTATTAGATAGGTTATTAGATGGAGATAGGGCTAGACTAAAATCCATAGGTCTAGGTGAGATAGAAAAGATGTGTTATATCTCCCTCAGTGTTGACCTATTATTCATGTTCCTTAGTTGTTGGGAATGATTGATTAACACTTTTAGATGGGAAGTGGATGCAAATATAGTAGAGGTGTCTATCATACTATAGTATGTCCATGCCATCTTGGGGATGCCTATAGTAGGAGAAAAAGTGACCATAGGGATACCAGATAGTCTAGAGGAGAGGGGAACCTTAGACATGTGGGCTATAGTCTCAAAGATGATATTTCTATGTAAGAGACTGAGTATGTTTGATGTATATACATCATAGATTATAGATATATAGAATGTTCTGATAGTCCTTGTGACATAGTGGGTGTTATGTCACAAGTCAGATGATAAGGTACCATTATTCATGGTAGCCTTAATAAATATGATCTAATATGAGTGAGTTATATATGACCTAGGCTTTATCATTTGGGTCTAGTTGGTACATGATATGTATGAGATGCTAGTTAGAGGTTAGAGGACCATGGGACCAATCATATTGCTAATAGCTTATATATATGAGAGGTTTCCTATGTATCATCTAGTTGGGTTACCCCATATGGTTGATGATAAGTTACCCTAGGTGTGGAGATGGAAAGAGGACTAGGTAGCATGGGTCATGCCCCATGTGTTAGAGATATAGTCAGTGAGATGTGAAAACATTGTGTGGGAGACATAAAAGCACATAATAGCTACATGGGTGAGATGGGACATAGTTACACCAATAGTAGAGAGGA